>JASANE010004877.1:0-10216 GCA_030248225.1 Trileptium ribeirensis
AAAACATTTAAGCTAATAATATTTTTATTAGTTTGGATAACAGCATATTGTTAAAAGATGAAACTTTTAAACCGTATGAACTTCTATAAAAAGAAAATTGTGCTCCCTACGTAAATATTCATACAAGTAATTTTTTTATTATTTACATCTCATTCCAGAATTATTTGGTTAGGCCTTATGTACCGTATGCAATCCGACATATTTCTTCGCACATCTGCTGCGTTTAGCGTCGTACAAACTACGTTGCAGCCTCTTTATATAAATACCTATCTGTATGTATTTACTGTATACATGCTAAGTTGCTGTATATACAGGTATAATAATATATGTTTATAATATGTACCGTATATGCATAAGATAGTGTTATATGTATACATATATATTATAATGCATGGGCGGAGTGGGGACCATTATTATATGTATTACGTATATATGTATATATTATAATGCGGGCGGAGGGCGACCATGTATTACATATACATGTATATATATTTAGGGTCATTAATCATATTTGACAGGTAATTAATCATTTTTGAGAGGTCACGTGACCCAGGGTCAATATTTCCCCTGACAGGTCATTAATCAAGTGGCCCAGAACCCCCCTTTTTCCTACTACTCAAGAAAACTGGGGAAATAAACTTTGTGTTAAAAATGAAAAATTTGTTTGTTAGGTGAGCGGGGATATGTTTCAGAGGCCATGCAAAGCAAATGAAGGGTTAGCCACCCCATTCCAGAGTTATAAGTTATGTCCATACTACAAGAAATCCAATGCAATATTTTATTAATTAAATGAAACAGTTTATGTAATTGTGGAAACAACGGATAGGTATCAAATGCCTTTTTAGGGCCACATTTAATTTATGTTACGCAAAGTAACCACAAATCATAATAAATTTTGGTAATTATCTGATGAAGTGCGTTGTATTCAAAATTTTGTCTTCGAGCTTTTTCAGCCCAGCCAACATGCAACAGCTCAAACCGAGTCTATCAGTCGTTCAGAGGAACCGACATAACATACATAAAGATATGTTATTTTATCAATGACATGGTGTGGTTGTCAGTAACCCAACCTGGAAAACGCCACATATAATGCATAGGCTTAGTAATTTTGTTCAAAATGGGTAGTAAAACCGATTCCAGATAGGCAAACCTTACTTGATGTGCTTTTAACAAAAACTGAGTAGCATCCAATAAAGGTAACAAGAAATGGAACAGAGACAAAAATGGATCCACATGTCAATGGTAAAAATATTAATAACTACCTCAGACATATTCAAAAGCAGGGGACTGAGGAGGTAGATGATTCGAGTGAGAGGTTCGGTGTGTACATTTTGTTGCTAGGATTCTCCACAATATTTGCTAAAATTCTCCGCAATTTATAACAGTTTTTTATCAATTTTCGTTAAATTCTTAGCGCACCTAAGGGGTTACTATGTCATAGGGGTATCCGTCCCACAACGGCGTAACCCCCTACGAATACCTATTTGTCGTCTACAATAGTATAGTAGTACAATAGATAACAATTACAAAACTTCCTCGGATATTTGAATATGACATGAAAAAATCAACACTGGGATGTGTTTATAAGGTTGTGCATGAGCATTCCATTATTCGAAAGCCAACGTTTCTTTGGGGGTGTAGGCTAACCCCCTCTATGGGTTCTTAGGGGTAGCAGCATTCTTGTCATCAATAACCAATCAAAATCAAAATCGCGGGAGCGATGGCTTCGATCTCTGGTGGAAACTGATTATTGGCGGCAGATATAGCTGTTGTCCCCAAGGAACTTAGGGGTTATCCTCCTGGATTCTTTGGGGGGGGGTGGTCAGCCGAAAAACAACAGCATCGTATAAGACATAATACACGAGTATGAGCGAGTGCCATAGTTTTCTACAAAATTTCCTATACTAACCTCTTGGTATCAGACAGTAAGAAAATGTTAAGTGCTTCCCTTATGAACTCTTGATCGTAGCAACACTTATATGACATGAAATACTACACTCCACTACAGCATGGACCGCGTTGGATGGAAACTTCCCTTTCTACCAACGCCTTCATGGATAAATTTTTTTGCACCATCAATAGCTTCTTTTGTTATAACGGGTAAGCCATTGTCCAATTCAAATTCCAAGGCATCATCTGTGTTTTTGGCATCGAAAGCCGAATAGTACGCAGAACGCCGATCAGCTCGTAAACATTCCTGAGGGTATTTTCGAATCGTAACAGCTAAATTTATAGCTTGCCCTAACGCTGCTCCAGTTGGAACTACGATATTAGCAAGACCCATTTGTTTTGCTTCAGGTCCAAAAACTCGCCGACCTGTCAGAATTAAATCCATCGCATGGGACAGTCCAATCAATTTCGGCAATCGAACAGTGCCGCCATCAATAAGCGGAACGCCGAATCTACGACAAAACACGCCCAATACAGCAGTATCTTCAACCACCCGCATATCACAAAGAAGAGCCAGTTCCAACCCACCCGCAACTGCATATCCATCAATTGCGGCTATAACAGGCTTTGATGTGAGCATTTTTGTAGGACCCATTGGTCTAAACGAATTCCAATCGATATTAGTAAGTTGTGATTGAGCATTTCGATCAGCGACTTCGGACAAATCATATCCTGCACAAAAATTGCCGCCTTTGCCATGCAGAACAGCCACAGGGTATCGATCGTTTGAGTCAAATGCCTCAAATTCCTCTTTTAGTCGTTTTGCAGTTGTATGATTTACACAGTTACGTTTCCCCGGCCGATTTATTGCGATCAGAAGAATATTTTCGTCAACGACTTCGGTAACAACAAGGTCTCTGTCGTCATTACTTCTTGTAGTTACCATATTAGAACAGGGCGCCTTTTTGAAATTATTAATACTAAAGAAATTCCTGCAATGAATGCGCACAAACGCTAACATATTGTTATCTCGAGATATAGTAGTATGTACATCTAAAAAGAATTTTCAGTTGAGCTACAAGGTGTGTTTAAAGCAAAGGGTCAGCAACATCACACTGACATATATCTGGTCAGAATACATTAAACAATGGTTTTAGATCAACCAGCATATATAATACCTACGAAATGCAAATCTAGGTTACCAGTGGCCGTTTACGGTTGATAGATGCAAATCTAAGGCCTACTTTGCACCACAGGTACTCAACGAAGCGTAAGGAGTTAGTTTGTAGGTCGTCACGAGACACTTTTTGACAACTTATCCTTCTTAATGTCGTTTATATTAAATGTTATAAACTACCCATTGTTTATAACAACTATTACAAACGCTTCCTCGTTTGTAATAATTGTTATGGACGATGAATCGTCTGCACCTTATAGACGTCTTGTCGTCTATAACGTGATATGCGGACGATCGATCGCATGTGACAAGGCACGGATATAACATAGTTTGTAACACTGATTTTCGAGTTGATCTGTGCATTATTCTGTGAATGGCGCATAACATGCTAAACGCACGGGCTTGATTTTTGAGCCTATAAGTACGTCATCATCCCTACAAGAAATATTCATATCGCTAGATAGTATCAATATTGGTACCAGAACAGTGAAATTTTGTGATTAGTTGACTACAATAGACATGTGAGTTTTCTGGGTTGTTTGATAAAATGAAAATAGTAGCATTTGTTGTTTACAGTTATCTGAACATACATAGTCTTAATTTCTCGATGACGTAGAAAATGACTTAAAATACGATCAGGTCTTGAAAGCTACGGCTGATACATATGGAATGTCTAGGTATTTTTGGTGACCCCAGAATAACAATTATTGGTGGTTCTATTGTTTCGAAATGTGTTAAGGAGACTTAATGTAAAGTACTCGCCTGAACGTACTGACAACTTGTGATTGAACAAATCTTGAAAAGCCTTGAGTTAATATAGTATCGAGCGGACACCCGCTTGATATTTTCGAATATTAATCTTTTCATGTCCAACTCTGCAGGATAGCATTCCCGTATGTTGCAACGTGTTGTGCAAACTGTGTGTATTCGCACGCGCGTTGTTATTCGCTTCACTTTGCTAGGCTCCACAAGGAACCGAATGCCATCTCCCAGACAGCCCCCTTGTTTGAGTACGGCGTTCTCAATAATACGATAGGGTTCGATCCCCGGCGGCGGCCTCGAGTTTGCCAGCTTAGACGTTAAAAGATTAAAATTAATAATTGAATGCTGTTTTGAACAGCCATTTTCAAGCAAACTGCGAGCAGCAGTTACTTTTGCGAGCACTGTATCACTGGAGTACTCTTGCGTTTCTTAATTTTATTAGCTCAAACGTGTTGGAGCCTATTGGTAATTCTGTGTCAAATATTTGCAATAGTGTGTGGATACTGTTGAGTTTCACGCTCACTGCTTGTATGATAAAACGTTCCATTATACACCTCGTGGTGTGATTCACACATTGGTTAAACTGTATTGCCGGCTATTATCACACATATGTGTTAAGTTAAATAGTATTCGTGTTGCCTAAACAATGATCACTGTAAAAATACATCAAAATTAATCTGTCACGGAAATGTGTCTGCTGCAGTCCAGCCATTAGTGTTGGGCACCGAACGGGTTTTTTTGGCGGGCGGGCCGTAAAATTTTGCGGCCGTCCGTCGAACCGGGAGAACGGCCGGCCCAGCGACTGTTACCGCTGGTATCCAGCAGATCTTTCCATGATTAATTTTGCAAAAAAAAATTTTTTAAAGATCTAATTTTTTCGGTGCTGATTATGCACGAAATTGCATTTATCGCTACATACGTAGTTACGTGTAAAATCGCAATGCTGTTTACGCTGCAGTCACTACTACAGTGTAACATATACTTACACTATACAAGCAGCCTCGAAAAACAACTTGCATTTTAGAACCAAGCCTATAGCGACTAATGCTATTGCCTATGGCTAATTCTAATGCTTCGGAATAGCACATACCTACCTAAATCTACTTTATAAAACATATTTGCGTATGCACAGATCTAATATTGATAACACTAAAAGAAGACTTAAAATGGTACATGTACTGAGAGAAAACCACGTTTCGCAATGGTATACTTTACATATATACACTTTATATAAACGTGCAAATTTAGAGACCATAGTGATCGTACTTAAATCGATTTTGTAACATAATGTAACAGGAAAACGTCTACAAGGCAACAGAAGAATATTCATATTAGCAAGGTGCAAGCGTCGATAACTAGTAAGAAACTACTGTTTAAAAGATTAAGGGTAAATTCTATTTATGCATAATAAAATAAATATTGTAGGGACAGCAGCATAGTATACGATGTCCTGGTCGGTACGCCAGAAGGTTAGAATACCAGCCGATCGAAAACGAGAGGCCAAGCAAAAGTTAGGTCCGCCGCCGGCTTTTTAGGCCGGCGCTCAACCCTAGCGATGTCCTTTTCGTACTCGGTATACCGACTGACCAGAATATTATAAGGCCGGGATAACCGAACGAAGCTGGCGACCGCCGGCATTTCCAGTGTCGTATTTCCACCGCCAAATAAGATGTTGTATTTCTACCCGCTAACGATGTGTACCTACTTTGGTAACTGTTGTACATAATAAACAAAATTAGCAAAGCGTTTATGATTGATGATTTCAAGACAAGATCTTGAAAGAAAGGTTACCCACATTGAATATACTCGAAGTATGACGTGCCGATATTCAATCGTTCAACACTTGGAAATGAGGTAATGCAGTTCGCTGCAAAGCATTTAAACAGGTGTTTTCGCATTTGATCTTGGTAATAAGTCCGCATTTCTGGTTGAATTCTTTGCGCGATATCGACAGCGAATGCGATAGCAACAAGTCTGCAGCTCCATCTTGGTGTTCGGTATGGCATTTACCTCAATCAGCAGGCCCATGTCCAAATGACGATTAAGTATAAACGAATCCTGAGATCTTGCGCCATTTTGAATGGCAGCGAATCATAAATTTGAACGTGTGTGTCCGTCTTCGTTGACAAGATTCAGTAGTTACTACAAACATGATGAATGTTAATACAAACGTCCCCATTCTGACCGTGTTTACCGCTCAACCCTTTCCACCAAAAACGTTCTGCAATTTTTGCTACAGTGGCAATTTATGCCAAAATTATACATCAAATTTATCCATACTGAACTGTAACATAGAAATATTAAAGCTGAAATTGCAACATTTTTGTTCAAAAAATTCAGTCTTTTCTGCAGCTAAATGAAAAACCAATCGTCGGTTGGGCTGTAATTGAACAAAACAGTATCCCGACTTTGAAAAATATTCAAAAATTTCTCAACTAAAAATACTAGTGGCTATAAACACAATTGGGGGAGGGGTAGAAATACAATATACAAAACCAGCCGATGGCCAACAATAAATATTTAAGTGTTATTTTCCCATGCACTGAACTTTATTTTTTTTACAAACTTCTTTGTTGTATTTTCGCTAAAAATGTCAGTTACCCAATGTTTTCACTACATAATCAGGGTGCTATTTATATACGTTATGTAACTTAATTCCACAGAAAAATTGGATCTCAAGATATAAAATAGCAATTCGATAACTTCTTACCAAACATCAGTTCAGTTGGTTTAAAGCGGAGCCATGAGAAACCACAGAAAACCAATAAAGCCAAATTCGTACACAAATCGCAAGCGCAGAAATCATAGGCGACAAAGAATCTAATTCTCAAGCTCTGACTCAGACCTTACAGAACGATGCCCTATCTGCAGACACACAGGAAAACCTTAGGAGATGGCTCGGCTCTTCCGATCGAAAAATAAGTTCGGATAGGCTCAAAGGTTTCCGATTATAAAATTTTGCGGTTCAATACCCACAGCTCATGGTTGATGTTAGACCGAGGCTACGACCATTTTGGTTCACAGTACGCAGCAGCTGGTACATATTATGTTCGTTAACAAAAGACCTTTTAAGATCAGATGTCAATTTTCAAGACATTAGGTACGAGTCATCCTCGGAACCTAGACCCTTCTATAGTATATACGAAAACACCGCCAATTTTACAATTGTATTAACTGCATGTAAATAAAATGTGTCACTGAAATGCTCGTTTTAATTAAAAATAAATGTCATCAGAGCGCAAATAAAACATAGACCATTCCGTTCTCGATACATTAAGCCTTCGCCTAAGCTTAGGTCCTTATATATTAAGCGTAAGTCGGGGGCCTGTCGTCCCCGTCCCCAAGTTGTTATTAATCAAGCGTTATGCCGTGATGTAGCTCAGGGTACTTGGGCCACCTCACGTTTACAGAGAGAAGAAAACGTGAAAACGAAGCTACGTGAGCGCTAGCATACACAAGAATGCTTTTCAAACGTGTCTGTTCGCTCATTCTGATCGACAGTCACACATATCAATCAAACGTCTATTTCCTATTAGAGCATTTTAATTTTATATAATATGCAAAATAGTCCAATGCAACGTTCACATAAAAATGTGTGCACTCACTGCACATTGTGTGCATGCATTTTCGATACGTTAAATCTCCAAATTTTTTACCTGAGTTAGTTGTAAATACTCGTCGTAAGTAGGACACGTGTGATTTTAGTACCTCCTAAGAGAAAAAATGGTGCTTTCGCATGCCAAACTGTTTATCTAAACACTAAACATTTAACCTAAGCACAACGTCCCAACAGTACAAATAGAGCAAAATATTGATGTTTGCAGAACAAAACCGTTAATAAGAGAAAAAAGGTGCTTTCGCATGCCAAACTGTTTATCTAAACACTAAACATTTAACCTAATCCCAACGGCCCAACAGTACAAACAGAGCCAAATTTTGATGTTTGCACAACAAAACCGTTACAAAGAGAAAAACGGTGCTTTCGAATACCAAAACTTTTTATCTAAACACTAAACATTTAACCCAGTCACAACGGCTCAACAGTACAAAAGCCAAACATTCATGTTTGCCCACCAAAACCGTTATTATAAGATTTACAGTGTACGAAAAGACATAAAAACAAATCGATAAAATTCAAGAACAGCAACTAAACAATTACTATTTTTCGCTAACTGAAGCGAAATATTTGGTGTTGTTTGTCTGTAAACCTGATTACCCGTTGAACGTTATAGTCTTATTTTAATGTTAATGAGTCGAAATAATGGAGAACACTCCGATTTTGCGGTATATATAAAATAACTAATAATGAGCATAAGAAAATAGTTAGAATCGTTACGACAATACAATTTGACGTCTCATTTAACAATGTGTATAACGAACGTCGTAATGTCACGCACTAAGATGAAGCACGATTAACTAAGCGTCTTCTTGCTAAAATTATCCAACTTTGTGTTAAAAACATCGTTCTGCATGGACGCAAGGCGTATGAAGGTATTGCCGCAGCCATCTGCCGTTGTTGAATATCAACAGATATCAGGTCATGCTAAAGCATAAAGTAGACTTATTCCTTACTATAACTATTTGGGGTACAGTGTCGTTCCAAAAAGGGTAAATCGAACACACATACTTTCAAACGAATCACTCTATCGTTTTCGACATCCTAGAAAACCCCAGTAATAACAGACGCAACAAAATATGACATGGCATTTAAAATATCGATATCATGTATGGACCGTTCTAAACTGACGAACCACACTTTAAGTGGAATAACTTCAAGCAATTTCTGCTCATCTGTTACTTTACATCAATTGTATAGCTATATCATACAAGTGCATATTTATAAATCGATTTCAGGGTGTGGGGCAGGGTTTAGAAGTTATTCAAGTTAGCTAATATTCAATTAAATGTAACAATTATGGGTGGCGATGCCTCGTAAGTCATCGGCCCGTGTCCTAGAGTACGAAAAATGGCACACAGCGCCTTGCAATGACGCTGCTCGACTACATTATTCCTAATCGAATTTTAGAGAAAATTTAGCTGTCATCAAGTATTTAGACGGAATTTTACGACGGTGTTCAACGGTTATCGCAACCGTAAGAAAGTCTTCGTAAACAGTATATCCTGAATAGCCGGCTCATATGTTTCGAACGATATCCCTCGCCCAACCTAGTAAAATGGTGAAACAAACTTAAATTTTTGCTTTTCTCAAAATTGTGCCAGATTTCCCTGTGAACAGAGGCCGGATGCGCTGCACTGATGACACTGACACAGAGAGAGGAAAAGAAACTAACTCCTATAATGAACCTAAAACTCAAATATACTTATAGAACTGAACCTATCTGTGCTCGGGGTTACCTTGTAAATTTGTGCAAAGAATGAGCGGCTTTTGGGCTGTTCGGGTGTAATTTTTGGACGGACCACGCTTTGCCGGGCTCGATAACTCAAGTGGAAGTATCGGTACGTGATCGGTTTAAATATTTTTCTTGAAGAGATCTTTGTATAACCTCGGTAGGCTCAAACACAGTTTCCTAACTCGACTCAGGGAATCATGTAAAGTTATTCTCCGCCAGTGTCGCGTTGATTTTATGCCCTAACTCAAGACGGAGGGGAATTCAGAATGACTTCGGACATTAGAATGTCTCGTTAAGGTTGAAACTTTAACTGTTTCTCTTACAAAAAATAAACAACGTACTTTTTGCTCTATTATAGTAAGCACACAGTGCCTCAAAAAGATAGGGAAAGGGGCTCTCGAATTTCGTTCGTAGTCATTGGTTTTAGCGCTAATTCCTCCAGCTCACATGGGCTTAAAATTCGATAATGTTGCCCATTCCACTGTGGTGAAGATTAATCTGGCTCGTTACACAGGATAGATCTGTTACACTACCAACGCAACAGTCTCAACGCAACATTTAGTTTATTACATTTCTAGCAAGTATTTTCATCGCACTGTGGATGGATATCACCGAAACGGGAACCACATACACATTGCATATATGAGATATTGAAATCTATAATATATTATGTGTATATCATACATGCCGATGCAGGGAATCATGGTGGCTACCTTAGAGGCCTCGGATCCCTTCCCCCGATGCCCGGGTCTACGCCCTCTGAAGGTACCTCTTGGTGCTCATCACCCCGCACATTGCTAAAGCGCGCGGAAAAATTTGAAAAAAATAAGGTCACATTTAGCAAAAATGGGGGGTCAAACCGCCAAAATGGGTCGTCGGTGAGGTGTGGTGGGAGGCCGTGAACTTTTTTCAGCACCTCCCAGGAGGACCTCCCCGTCTACTCTTGTACTCTCCCCCTGAGACCTCGGAGCTGTATGATGTATGTATGAAATATAATTTTATTACAGGGTTGTTATGCTGGCGTGTAATACTATTA
>JASANE010004878.1:0-14994 GCA_030248225.1 Trileptium ribeirensis
TTTCAACTACTGTGGCCGGCCGGCCAACTAAAAATCCGGCCAGTTCTCAATACTAGTTTCAACAGTTTTCATGCGGTAATTTGTGGAAGGATGGCTTTGTATGGCTAAACAAGGAATCTTTGGTAACTTACATGTTCGCTAACATTCGGTTTGCCCATTTCATCCTAACTAGTTGTATTTAATTAAATTTATTATCTCAATAAGTTCAGGTTATTTTTCTAGCTTTCATTAAAACTTACAGTTTTACTTCGCATTTTTCTTTCGTGTATATATGTTAAAAGATTAAATTGGTTTTTAAATAAAATTTAGGGTATCGCTTAGTTAGCATTTTGATGCATATTGTAGTTTTGTTGTAATATTTCATTATACATAATTTATGACTTATCATCCCAGCGCACCGCGGATGCTGGGTGCGGGGTGGGTGGCAAAACGCGCCTTTTGTGTCTAGTCACTATTTCTTTTTATAATTTGTAAAACTGACAAAGAGCCACAGAAAATTACAAACGGCACTGATATGCATATGAATAGCTCGGCTAGCTATTGTTCAGTTTATGACAAAATTTGAATATAGAATTCTCAAACTAGTTTCAACTAGTGTTGGGCACCGACCGGAATAGCCACCAACCGTTTACAGAAGAACAGACATCGGCCTGAAAGTCATAGTTTTACTTCACATTTTTATTCGTGTATATTATATGTTAAAAGGTTAAATTGCTTTTTAAATATAATTTAGGGTATCACTTAATTTGTATTTGGATGCATAGTATAGTTTTGTTGTAATATTGCACATTAACACCGTGGTTTAAGTGAGTTTGTCTTGTAGCGTACAATTTGATGCGTGTTGGTTTTTCCTGGTTTTCCAAGACTTAGGAACAGAACATCAGCTCATTAACTGGTCAGTATTTTGCGCACATTGATCACAATAATGCAATTATGGCTCGTTTCCTAGTGTCATGTCGACGTTGTCAAAAAATACTTGACATAAATTTATTCGGCCAATGAACGATTAATAATAAAATATTTTGTTTATTGCAGAGATCCTTGTGTGCCCCCGAAACTTTTTCGACCCTGCTAAATTTGAAGCTGCGGGATTCGACCACAGCACAATTGAATATCTTCTATTATTTGTTCCGTGGGATGTACTCAATTCGCCGACCAAATTATCATCAATTAAAAATGCTAGAGAAATGTCCAGTGAGGATGAACTTCAGCTGGAATTAACGAAACAAAAATTTGCGAATATCGTAAGGCGAAGTGGTTTTTCATCGATTTCAATTGCAATTACACAATTGTCGTATGACGCAAACCGTCTGATTAATCTCGAAGGTAAATGATAATTAACCGTGTAGAGCAAGGTGTTGTAGTATCTTAGATTTATGCAATTTTTAGAAATTCAACCCACATGTGCGTTAAACAGCTTAACACATCAAAAGGTAATATGTGAAATATAGCTTGTGGAGATTGTAGATTATCAGTAGCGGCACAAAGATTTTGACAAAACTTGTGACTTAGATACGAATCTGCAGGAATAGTTTCTTATAATAACGTATAATAATGTCAATTTAGCTAATATTGAAATTTAATTATATTCTGCATTGAGAAACAACCTTGTACTCTGCAATGCGGAACAGCGAAATTTCAATCCACGCAAAAGAGAATCACAGATTAGCAAAGTCATAGAATGATAATTTATTATTTACGCACTTTGAAACACGTATTTATAAAAAAATTTCAATATGAAATATATCAATAAATATTTAGGAATCTGATAAACCAATTTCAATATATATTATGGGCTCAGTGATTTGTGCCAATCAGCAAACATCAACTGCAAAAAAGGCTTATATCTGATTCAAGCTAACACAGACCTAAGCTAAAACCTGAACTCTATAATACTCAATCTCCAGGCTAAGACAACGAAGAGTATGACACTGTATACTTCATATAAGTCAATAATCTACCCATCCTCTGCTATAATCTTCGGCCTACTATTTAACAGTTTTTGCGACTGATGGCGACCGACAGCCGTTAAGAATTTTCGGCCGTTAACGGTTGAAAAAACCGTTGGTGTGCAGTCATGGGCCGCCCGCGGTTTCAACGTTTACTTAGCAAATGAATTAAGCCAGAGTACCAGAACTTTTTGATGTAAATATAATCGCTGATAACTAACATGAGGAATTTTTTACCGTCTAGTACATCTTGTCACATTTAAGCCTACAACATATACGTTTGTTATTGATCTTATGTGCGTCAATATTTAATTAGAGACCTCGCAGCCGGATGTCGCCCAGCACTAATTACAATACGGTCGTGCTACAGGCTGTCTAGGTGTAGGATTCCGCACCGTAGCTTTAGTATTGCAGCCGTGCAAAACCTTTGTATGCAAATCGAGGGAATTTTCGAACAAATGCCGAAGAAGAATTTACGAATATTGAATTCACCAAATTAAAATCAATAAGTTGTAACAAAAGATGTTTATTGGCAGTCACTCGTTCCTTGGCTGTCGCCAAACCATTAATCGGCAGACGGACGGCTCAAAATTTTAACCATCTTCGGCAAGCCCAAAGCCGACGGCAGGCTATTTGACTTCAAAGCAAGGCATTTAACGCTGGCGTTTCAACATGGTCGCTGCAATAGCTTACGGTGTGCATTTCGTGTACGCACTTCTCTGTGAATGATGTAGTACAAAAAACTACTACACATGATATATTTGTAAGCGAAAGATTACATTTGATGTTCTCACCGCGACGATATATTAATCATATGATATTTGAGAAACTAATAAATTTCCTTAGTATTATAATACCTTCAATTTCATCAACTTCAAGATTATATACATAACACGACACAGAATGAACAAATAAATCAAAAGATATTAGATTTTTGGAAAATAACAAAATTGTAGTTAGAGGGCAAAACTTTTGTAATTAAAGCGGTTTTTGTCATAAAGGTGGAACCAGGAAAATGAAACTATGTTAAAATTTTGGCTATTTACAATGATTTTGATTGTTACTGTATAAAATCAAATAAACCAAATATACATATGGTGAAAACAATTTAAATCTTACTTACATATCGTTTTCCTAACTATAACTATAACTAATTTAACTATAACAATATGAATGTGATATTCAACATTTGTAATAATCAGCTCCTACGAAAGCAGTATATATGAAAGTTAAAGTTAGTGCCAATCGCCAGCAGTACACACCGTTGTGACGCCTTTCTTGTAAGAAAAACAAAAAATACTAACTTTCTCGAAAGGATTTTACGCGAAACTAGCTTTTGTATAATCTTGCTCGTTATAATTACCACAGTATATACATACTTTACATGTGCTACATTAATTCTAAACATTAACTTCAACAATATTTCACGAATGTTGCACATTAGGCTCACGGCTTATATACACTAACAGCCATTTATACATTAGTCTCATGGCTTATATACATTAACAGTCACTTATATATACACCTTGTTATGCATATACAATTTAGCAGGGCTGCAGTTTTCTACGTTATATCGTTTCGAAAAGATTTTTATTACGCAGGTTTGAAGATAAGTTGTCACTGGCTCAGCTACACATTTAAGACACTACATATTTATATGATGAGCTAAGGTAACCGGAATTCACACCTCGTTATTTTGTTAGAAACAGAAGCAGATTTATTGCTGATGGTACGAACTTTATATAACCTGAGTTTAAAACTATAGTATAAATAAAAATAACTCTAACTGTCGTTGCGTTATATAGGTAGAGAAGTAACAATTCCACTGCCGGCGTTCGCGTGTATGGCCAGAGTGTTGGACCTAGCTCAATGGCGGCTAATCAGTGTATTGCGAGGCGCTATTACTAAAAGTTTGCTAGACGCGTACAGGATTACCACCAGGATAGAAGAAGAGGGATGGGGGTAACCTCTACGCTTATGATCATGTATGCGCGTGCCATATATACATACAAATACTATCTACGGGACTCTAATTATAAGCACCTCTACGTTATATCCCAATATCAACCATATGATTTGGACGCCTTGCGTTTCAAAACACATAATAACGGTTCAAGGCAATATATATTATCCTATATATTTATTTACAATTTTTTATTATTCCACTTATAGCATAAGCAATATTATTCTATTTCATATTGGTTCGTATCAAATCCAATTTTGCAACTTTTGCAAAGCAAACTGAGACTTCTTTGTACATTGCTGTTAATTTCAACAGCGCAAGTGAGGTGAAAATGCGAATGTATGGCAAGAAATTGTTAAGCATTTTGTCACCTAAAGTGCAATTGACAAAATAGTAACATAGTAAAGTTCCGTGCGTAACGTTGTTTCTGATGCCATACTGTAAGATAGTGTAAAACAAATCTCATTTTGACGACTATATCCTTACATTATCGTATCATATCCTAGGGAATTTTATTAGCCTGTGGTATTGTAAAGGGTATAGCTTTACCTAGACACAATCTTTTAAGTTTGGTTATCATATAGATAGTATCACGCTGCAGTTGGGGCATATACCTAAATTTCGGACACGTCTATTTTGTGTATCGTATGTGCCTAATAATTTATTGTTATCCTTGCAATGGGTGTCAGATATGCCAGAATTTTCCTCACTGCTTTGGAACAAAATAATTTTTGCACATTAATTTGAAATATATAATTCAGGGTTACTCTGTACATGAACATAAAGGGTTTGGAATCCTTGCAAAAATAACATAGAATTAAAAAAAATTGAAGATTACCGAGACAAGTTTTGGATAGCAACAAAATTTTAGCTTATTTCCATGCTGTGGTAGGTTGTCCGTGTGTTGATAACAATGTCTTTTTAAAAGGGTTGGGTTTAGCGTCACTTCATGATTGTCTAGCCAGTGCAAAGCATCAATAATATTTAAATGCATCGCAAAAAATCACTAACAAACTCATTTCAGTCATAGTTGCACTTTTATCAAACTGAAAGCACATTGCAAGGATACTGAGGGCAAAAGCAATATTTAGTGTAATTCTAGCCCGGTAAATGTTTTACACCTTACTTCGGAATCAAATCCCAAATTGATATCAATTTACTATTATTCTTTTGTCACTGAAACGACGGGTGCACAGTGAGACCTTGAGCCAAATAGATTCATACATTCCAAAGCCAAAGATACCAAAATTAAAATATACACGAGTGCGGGTCCAAAATAATGTTTTTGTCTATTTTTCGTTGCTTAAACGATATTGAGAAAATATTCATAATGTAGTAGCCTAAAGGTACACAGAATATCAAAATTTAGGTCAAATAACAGAAGTTAGTAGTAAGGTTTAGCAGCATCTATAACTACCTTTGACACAATATTGGTAGTTTACTCATATTTTCATTTGTTAAAGGGATTACTGGCTGGATATTATGCATGCGAGGAATTAGCTGATATCAACTGTACTCGAAAAATTCATTAAATAACTTTTTGCGGTCACAGTATTATATACGAAAACTGCAAAATTCGACTTAATTTGTGTGTGTTTTTATCACCGGCTTTTGAAAAAGCAAGCATACAATTAAATGCGTTAATCATTCTATGCCGACGTTAAAATTCGTTAAATCAGTGCTAAAAATTACAAATATCAACCCATCCATTTGTGAGCTATAACCGTTGTAATGCGACTTTGTGTTAATGCAGTAATCAGAAACAGCATAATCCATCTTACGGCAAAATAGAAATTTTATTTAGTATCGAAGAATAGCTTTAAGCCTTTGATGTACGACTGAATTTGTGTATCGTTGAAAGCTTGACAAATTCACGCCGGCGCCAGGGATCGAACACTGTCTGTACGGGTGAAAGGTGTGCATGCTAGCCACTGAGCTATCTAGGAGTTGTTGCTCGGTCCTTAACGAAGCTCACGACGCGAGCGAGTAACAGCGCACGTGCAAACACGCAGTATACCACAAACGTAGTTAACACAACGCTTCGCAATGCACTCTGGGTTCATTTCGATACAGTGTGCATAAAAGGGTTAGTTAAACGATAAAATAATTTTTGATTAACCCTTTGATGCACGACTGAATTTGTCTATCGTTTAATGTTTGACAAAATCACGTCGGCGCTAGGGATCGAACGCGCTATGTACGGATGAAAGTTGCGAAATGCTAGCCACTGAGATATCTGAGAGCTGTTGCTGGGTTCCTTAAGGAACATCACAAAGCGAGCGAGTAACAACGCACGTGCAAACATACAGTACATGACAAAACTAGCTGACACAACGCTTCGCAACGTACGCTGGGTTCATTTCGGCACAGCGTGCATGAAAGGATTAACGTTTTCTCGAGGTAGTTTTTTAAAAATTTTTTGGTTTCATGTAATATATACTTTATAAAGCTCAGCAAATAACAAAAATTTGTCGATGCCCGCAGCTCATAGCGTCTAAAAGTTGTGAACGCCCGAAGACGCTGTGCAAAAATAAATTGTTGTAATTGCTACTGTATCAACTCAACGGTGAATATATATAATTTACAGGTAACAATCGTTCAAGTTTAAGCCTTAATGCGTACGAAATTTCGAGTCGCAATTGTTATCAAATATCCGACAACGGCACTTATTCGGTTAACGAATTAACTCATCGGTCAATTCACTTTCGTCTAGATACAAGGAAACCAACAATTACAAAAAGTTTTGACAAAGATATCATATTTATTGGAAATGATTTTGGTCTGGCACCCAGAGACGGCTTAGATATTAATCCAAAATATGGTGCAAAAATTCAAGTTACCCTTAGCGCTGTGCAAAGGGTGAATAGACCACAGTTTAGCTGCAAACAACATCCGTGGGCCATGTTCGACTTTAACAACTGTACTATAACGTGTGTCAACCAAGGTGAGTTCAAGCAAGAGTCCATGCAAAAAATTGTAGCAGACTGCGGCACTCGGTCACATTCGTGTACATTTCCTTATTTGTTGATTTGCTGATGTGATTGTTTTTCGACCTGTGTGAGTATATACCCCAATATTCTCAGGAAATGGGGATCATGGCTGGCTGCCCTCAAGTTTTCTTAGGAGCGTCGCTAAAAAGCAATAATATTAAAACAGCAATGAAAGTCACAGATGATTGGTATATGCTCTTCCTCTATTCTCATTGGTTATTAATGATACGATAGCTGGTAGCCACACAAGAAACCTTGCGAGCCGTGTAGCCGGTAAACCCAGGGAGGTACCCCTGCAATCCTTGCGGGTAGGCCGAGAAACAAGCACATCATCCAATGTGGAAAAACTAAACGCACGAATACGGCCTAGGGTCATACTCTTCTACAAAATATTTATAATCGACTCTTGGTAAAGCTAATACTAATACATCTAGATGTAACATAAAAGAATATATAACAGCTAAACATGTGCGACAAGGACTGCCTAATATGTTGAAACAATATTTTCGCATCTGCAAAACCATTATGTTGTTTTTCATATTTTTCCAATATGGAAAAATTAAACGCATGAATACGGCCGAAGGCCATACTTTATTCTACAAAATATTTATAATCAACTCTTGGTAACGCTAATACTAATACATCTAGATTAACATAAAAAACATATAACAGCTAAACATGAGCGACAAGGACTGCCTAATATGTTGAAACAATATTTTCGCATCTGCAAAAGCATTATGTTGTTTTTTCATATTTTTTCAACATGGAGAAATTAAACGCATGAATACGGCCGAGGGCCATACTTTTCTACAAAATATTTATAATCAACTCTTGGTACCGCTAATACTAATACATCTAGATTAACATAAAAACATATAACAGCTAAACATGAGCGACAAGGACTGCCTAATATGTTGAAGCTATATTTTCGCATCTGCAAAAGCATTATGTTGTTTTTCATATTTTTTCAACATGGAAAAATTAAACGCATGAATACGGCCGAGGGCCATACTTTTCTACAAAATATTTATAATCAACTCTTGGTAACGCTAATACTAATACATCTAGATTAACATAAAAAACATATAACAGCTAAACATGAGCGACAAGGACTGCCTAATATGTTGAAACAATATTTTCGCATCTGCAAAAGCATTATGTTGTTTTTTCATATTTTTTCAACATGGAAAAATTAAACGCATGAATACGGCCGAGGACCATACTTTTCTACAAAATATTTATAATCAACTCTTGGTAGCGCTAATACTAATGCATGTACATGTAACATAAAAAAATACATATAACAGCTGATCATGTGCCACAAGAACTGCCTAAGATGTTGAAGCAATATTTTCGCATCTGCAAAAGCATTATGTTGTTTTTCATATTTTTCCAATATGGAAAATTTGAACGCATGAATACGGCGCCGAGGGCCGTACTCTTCTACAAAATATTTGTAATCGACTCCTGGTAAAGCTAATACTAATACATGTAGATGTAACATAAAAAATACATATAACAGCTAAACATGTGCGACAAGAACTGTCTAATATGTTGAAGCAGTATTTTCGCATCTGCAAAAGCATTATGTTGTTTTTCATATTTTTCCAACATGGAAAAATTAAACGCATGAATACGGCCGAGGGCCATACTCTTCTACAAAATATTTATAATCAACCCTTGGTAACGCTAATACTAATACATGTAGATGTAACATAAAAAATACATATAACAGCTAAATATGTGCGACAAGGACTGCCTAATATGTTGAAGCAACATTTTCGCATATGCAAAAGCATTATGTTGTTTTTCATATTTTTCCAATATGGAAAAATTAAACGCTCGAATACGGCCTAGGGCCATACTTTTCTACAAAATATTTATAATCGACTCTTGGTAAAGCTAATACTAATATATGTAGATGCAACATAAAAAATACATATAACAGCTAAACATGTGCGACAAGAACTGTCTAAGATGTTGAAACAATATTTTCGCATCTGCAAAAGCATTGTGTTGTTTTTCATATTTTTCCAATATGGAAAAATTAAACGCATGAATACGACCGAGTGCCATACTCTTCTACAAAATATTTATAATCAACTCTTGGTAACGCTAATATTAATACATGTAGATTAACATAGAAACCATATAACAGCTAAACATGAGCGACAAGGACTGCCTAATACGTTGAAACAATATTTTCGCATCTGCAAAAGCATTATGTTGTTTTTTCATATTTTTTCAACATGGAAAAATAAACGCATGAATACGGCCGTGGACCATACTTTTCTACAAAATATTTATAATCAACTCTTGGTAAAGCTAATACTAATACATGTAGATGTAACATAAAAGATACATATAACAACTAAACATGTGCGACAAGAACTGTCTAAGATGTTGAAGCAATATTTTCGCATCTGCAAAAGCATTATGTTGTTTTTCATATTTTTCCAATATGGAAAAATTGAACGCATGAATACGGCGCCGAGGGCAGTACTCTTCTACAAAATATTTATAATCGACTCTTGGTAAAGCTAATACTAATACATGTAGATGTAACATAAAAGATACATATAACAGCTAAACATGTGCGACAAGAACTGTCTAAGATGTTGAAGCAATATTTTCGCATCTACAAAAGCATTATGTTGTTTTTCATATTTTTCCAATATGGAATATTAAACGCATGAATACGGCCGAGTGCCATACTCTTCTACAAAATATTTACAATTAACTCTTGGTAACGCTAATACTAATACATGTAGATGTAACATAAAAAATACATAATAGCTAAATATGTGCGACAAGGACTGCCTAATATGTTGAAGCAACATTTTCGCATCTGCAAAAGCATTATGTTGTTTTTCATATTTTTCCAATATGGAAAAATTGAACGCATGAATACGGCGCCGAGGGCCGTACTCTTCTACAAAATATTTATAATCGACTCTTGGTAAAGCTAATACTAATACATGTAGATGTAACATAAAAAATACATATAACAGCTAAACATGTGCGACAAGAACTGTCTAAGATGTTGAAGCAATATTTTCGCATCTGCAAAAGCATTATGTTGTTTTTCATATTTTTCCAATATGGAAAAATTAAACGCATGAATACGGCCGAGTGCCATACTCTTCTACAAAATATTTATAATCAACTCTTGGTAACGCTAATACTAATACATCTAGATTAACATAAAAAACATATAACAGCTAAACATGTGCGACAAGGACTGCCTAATATGTTGAAGCAATATTTTCGCATCTGCAAAAGCATTATGTTGTTTTTCATATTTTTCCAATATGGAAAAATTAAACGCATGAATACGGCCGAGTGCCATACTCTTCTACAAAATATTTACAATTAACTCTTGGTAACGCTAATACTAATACATGTAGATGTAACATAAAAAATACATATAACAGCTAAACATGTGCGACAAGAACTGTCTAATATGTTGAAGCAGTATTTTCGCATCTGCAAAAGCATTATGTTGTTTTTCATATTTTTCCAACATGGAAAAATTAAACGCATGAATACGGCCGAGGGCCATACTCTTCTACAAAATATTTATAATCAACTCTTGGTAACGCTAATACTAATACATCTAGATGTAACATAAAAAACATATAACAGCTAAATATATGCGACAAGGACTGCCTAATATGTTGAAGCAATATTTTCGCATCTGCAAAAGCATAAAGTTGTTTTTTCATATTTTTCCAATATGGAAAAATAAACGCATGAATACGGCCGAGGACCATACTTTTCTACAAAATATTTATAATCAACTCTTGGTAGCGCTAATACTAATGCATGTACATGTAACATAAAAAATACATATAACAGCTGATCATGTGCCACAAGAACTGCCTAAGATGTTGAAGCAATATTTTCGCATCTGCAAAAGCATTATGTTGTTTTTCATATTTTTCCAATATGGAAAATTTGAACGCATGAATACGGCGCCGAGGGCCGTACTCTTCTACAAAATATTTGTAATCGACTCCTGGTAAAGCTAATACTAATACATGTAGATGTAACATAAAAAATACATATAACAGCTAAACATGTGCGACAAGAACTGTCTAATATGTTGAAGCAATATTTTCGCATCTGCAAAAGCATTATGTTGTTTTTCATATTTTTCCAATATGGAAAATTAAACGCATGAATACGGCCGAGGGCCATACTTTTCTACAAAATATTTATAATCAACTCTTGGCAACGCTAATACTAATACATGTAGATGTAGCATGAAAAATACATATAACAGCTAAACATGTGCGACAAGAACTGCCTAATATTTTGAAGCAATATTTTCGCATCTGCAAAACCATTATGTTGTTTTTCATATTTTTCCAATATGGAAAAATTAAACGCTCGAATACGGCCTAGGGCCATACTTTTCTACAAAATATTTATAATCGACTCTTGGTAAAGCTAATACTAATATATGTAGATGCAACATAAAAAATACATATAACAGCTAAACATGTGCGACAAGAACTGTCTAATATGTTGAAGCAATATTTTCGCATCTGCAAAAGCATTATGTTGTTTTTTCATATTTTTCCAATATGGAAAAATTAAACGCTCGAATACGGCCTAGGGCCATACTTTTCTACAAAATATTTATAATCAACTCTTGGTAACGCTAATACTAATACATGTAGATTAACATAAAAAACATATAACAGCTAAACATGAGCGACAAGGACTGCCTAATATGTTGAAACAATATTTTCGCATCTGCAAAAGCATTATGTTGTTTTTTCATATATTTTCAACATGGAAAAATAAATGCATGAATACGGCCGAGGACCATACTTTTCTACAAAATATTTATAATCAACTCTTGGTAAAGCTAATACTAATACATGTAGATGTAACATAAAAGATACATATAACAACTAAACATGTGCGACAAGAACTGTCTAAGATGTTGAAGCAATATTTTCGCATCTGCAAAAGCATTATGTTGTTTTTCATATTTTTCCAATATGGAAAAATTGAACGCATGAATACGGCGCCGAGGGCCGTACTCTTCTACAAAATATTTATAATCGACTCTTTGTAAAGCTAATACTAATACATGTAGATGTAACATAGAAGATACATATAACAGCTAAACATGGGCGACAAGAACTGTCTAAGATGTTGAAGCAGTATTTTCGCATCTGCAAAAGCATTATGTTGTTTTTCATATTTTTCCAACATGGAAAAATTAAACGCATGAATACGGCCGAGGGCCATACTCTTCTACAAAATATTTATAATCAACTCTTGGTAACGCTAATACTAATACATCTAGATGTAACATAAAAAACATATAACAGCTAAATATATGCGACAAGGACTGCCTAATATGTTGAAGCAATATTTTCGCATCTGCAAAACCATTATGTTGTTTTTCATATTTTTCCAATATGGAAAAATTAAACGCATGAATACGGCCTAGGGCCATACTTTTCTACAAAATATTTATAATTAACTTTTGGTAACGCTAATACTAATACATGTAGATTTAACATAAAAAATATACATAACAGCTAAACATGTGCGACAAGAACTGTCTAATATGTTTAAGCAGTATTTTCGCATCTGCAAAAGCATTATGTTGTCTTTTCATATTTTTCCAATATGGAAAAATTAAACGAATGAATACGGCGCCGAGGGCCGTACTCTTCTACAAAATATTTGTAATCGACTCTTGGTAAAGCTAATACTAATACATGTAGATGTAACATAAAAAACATATAACAGCTAAATTATAAATTTTTTTTTTTTTTTTTTTTTTTTTTTTTTTTTTTTTTTTTTTTTTTTTTTTTTTTTTTTTTGTTTTTTTTTTTTTTTTTTTTTTTTTTTT
This sequence comes from Trileptium ribeirensis, assembly GCA_030248225.1. NCBI lineage: Eukaryota > Metazoa > Nematoda > Enoplea > Enoplida > Thoracostomopsidae > Trileptium > Trileptium ribeirensis. The sequence goes on from JASANE010004878.1 coordinate 12,781, forward strand.
TTTTTTTTTTTTTTTTTTTTTTTTTTTTTTTTTTTTTTTTTTTTTTTTTTTTTTTTTTTTTTTTTTTTTTTTTTTTTTATTTTTTTTTATATTTTTTATTTTTTTTTTTTTTTTTTTTTTTTTTTTTTTTTTTTTTTTTTTTTTTTTTTTTTTTTTTTTTTTTTTTTTTTTTTTTTTTTTTTTTTTTACATCTATATATCACATAAAAAAACATATAACAGCTAAATATATGCGACAAGGACTGCCTAATATGTTGAAGCAATATTTTCGCATCTGCAAAAAAGCATAAAGTTGTTTTTCATATTTTTCCAATATGGAAAAATAAACGCATGAATACGGCCGAGGTCCATACTTTTCTACAAAATATTTATAATCAACTCTTGGTAGCGCTAATGCTAATGCCTGTACATGTAACATAAAAAATACATATAACAGCTGATCATGTGCCACAAGAACTGCCTAAGATGTTGAAGCAATATTTTCGCATCTGCAAAACCATCATGTTGTTTTTCATATTTTTCCAATATGGAAAAATTAAACGCTCGAATACGGTCTAGGGCCATACTTTTCTACAAAATATTTATAATAAACTCCTGCTAACGTTACTAATACATGTAGATGTAACATAAAAAATGCATATAACAGGTAAACATGTGCGACAAGAACTGTCTAAGATGTTGAAGCAATATTTTCGCATCTGCAAAAAGCATTATGTTGTTTTTCATATTTTTTCAGCATGGAAAAATTAAACGCATGAATACGGCCGAGGGCCATACTTTTCTACAAATATTTATAATCACCTCTTGGTAACGCTAATACTATTACATGTAGATGTAACCTGAAAAATACATATAAAAGCTAAACATGTGCGACAAGAACTGTCTAATATTTTGAAGCAATATTTTCGCATCTGCAAAACCATTATGTTGTTTTTCATATTTTTCCAATATGGAAAAATTAAACGCTCGAATACGGCCTAGTGCCATACTTTTCTATAAAATATTTATAATTAACTTTTGGTAACGCTAATACTAATACATGTAGATTTAACATAAAAAATATACATAACAGCTAAACATGTGCGACAAGGACTGCCTAAGATGTTGAAGCAATATTTTCGCATCTGCAAAAGCATTATGTTGTTTTTCATATTTTTCCAATATGGAAAATTTGAACGCACGAATGCGGCGCCGACCCCCCCCCCCCCCCCCCCCCCCCCCCCCCCCCCCCCCCCCCCCCCCCCCCCCCCCCCCCCCCCCCCCCCCCCCCCCAGGGTGGTATTTACTCTTCTGACAAAATATTTGTCATTTTTTTTTTTTTTTTTTTTTTTTTTTTTTTTTTTCCCCCCCCCCCCAAATCGACTCCTGGTAAAGCTAATACTAATACATGTAGATGTAACATAAAAAATATATATAACAGCTAAACATATGCGACAAGAACTGTCTAATATGTTGAAGTAGTATTTTCGCATCTGCAAAAGCATTATGTTGTTTTTCATATTTTTTCAACATGGAAAAATTAAACGCATGAGGACGTCCCCGAGGACCATACTTTTCTACAAAATATTTATAATCAACTCTTGGTACCTGATATCTAATGCATGTACATGTAACATAAAAAATACATATAACAGCTGATCATGTGCCACAAGAACTGCCTAAGATGTTGAAGCAATATTTTCGCATCTGCAAAAGCATTATGTTGTTTTTCATATTTTTTCAACATGGAAAAATTAAACGCATGAATACGGCCGAGGGCCATACTTTTCTACAAATATCTTTACAATTCAACTCCTCTAGCGCTAATCCTAATACATCTAGATTAACATAAAAAACATATAACAGCTAAACATGAGCGATAAGGACTGTCTAATATGTTGAAACAATATTTTCGCATCTGCAAAAGCATTATGTTGTTTTTCATATTTTTTCAACATGGAAAAATTAAACGCATGAATACGGCCGAGGGCCATACTTTTCTACAAAGATTGGACAAATCAACTTCTTGGTAGCGCTAATACTTATGCATCTAGATTATCATAAAAAAACATATAACAGCTAAACATGAGCGACAAGGACTGCGTAATATGTTGAAAAAATATTTTCGCATCTGCAAAAGCATTATCTTGTTTTTTCATATTTTTCCAATATGGAAAAATTAAACGCTCGAATACGGCCTAGGGCCATACTTTTCTACAAACAGACGTAACTGAAC
>JASANE010004879.1:0-13348 GCA_030248225.1 Trileptium ribeirensis
ACGAATAGTCATCCACCGGCAAATTCTGGCTAAATCCCAGCAACACGGTCGCGGCTCACATAAATACTCGAACAAAGTTATGGTGAGTTGACTCGGATGAGACGAATAAGTGATATCATAAAATATAACTGTAAAATTAGAAATACTCGAACAAAGTTATGATGAGATTACAAGGATGAGACGAATAAGTGATATCAGAAAATATAACTGTAAAATTATAAATACTCGAACAAAGTTATGATGAGATTACTAGGATGAGACGAATAAGTGATATCAGAAAATATAAATGTTAAATTAGAAATACTCGAACAAAGTTATGATGAGATTACTAGGATGAGACGAATAAGTGATATCAGAAAATATAACTGTAAAATTTGAAATACTCGAACAAAGTTATGATGAGATTACTAGGATGAGACGAATAAGTGAACATCAGAAAATATAACTGTAAAATTAGAAATTCTCGAACAAAGTTATGATGTGATTACTAGGATGAGACGAATAAGTGATATCAGAAAATATAACTGTAAAATTAGAAATTCTCGAACAAAGTTATGATGTGATTACTAGGATGAGACGAATAAGTGATATCAGAAAATATAACTGTAAAATTTGAAATACTCGAACAAAGTTATGATGAGATTACTAGGATGAGACGAATAAGTGATATCAGAAAATATAACTGTAAAAAATTAGAAATTCTCGAACAAAGTTATGATGTGATTACTAGGATGAGACGAATAAGTGACATCAGAAAATATAACTGTAAATTAGAAATACTTAATGAAGAAAACTAATATAAGCTATAAATTATGACAATGGTTAAATACTAATTGCTTTCATTACATTAATTTATGACGAATCTGTAGGGCCAAGAATATTTCGTATTCGTAATGCTAAATATAGCGAGAAATAAATGAAAGTGATAGATGCTTCTGTTTTAAAGATTATTGTATCTATTAAACATTGGCATTTTGATTGTAAAACTGAACTCTAATGCCGAGCAGACTGTAAAATTGCAAAAACATAAGAAAAACAGTCAGTTAAGAACATCTTCACCGATCGACTTAGACGTAAGTAAAGTTTGTAGGTTAAGGCTTAGTAAAGGCTTAGCTATCTAAAACATCATAGTATTTTGTTCACTTAAACTGATTAAGAGAATTTTGGCTTTGAGGTCATTTTATTTTGGATCCAAAAGCAGCCCTAAATTTGTATAATTTTAAGACAATATTTGAGACAATTTTATGGTTTATACTCAAAAAACTTTGTTAAATATGTTCACTATCAAGTATTATTAATTTAAAAATGATTATAGCAAATACTTCAGTGAAGACGTAATATGGTTCGTCACTAATTAACAACTATTAGAAAACGACTATATAATTAACGAACGTTTTGAGAAAATATTTTAATTATTTGAAATTAGTATATATGTAATATAATTTGATCTTTGATTATGATTAAAAATGAATTTAATTCTTTCAAACGAAGAGTTATGAAAATAAATAAGCTCTTAACTGTATAATCTGACAAAGTGTAAGCTTCCTGAAAATTGTCGGCAATTCATGGGGTTGTGTATAGTACATATTGATATGTGATCTGGAAAATTCCTAGGAATTCACTATATAAAAAGTATCAAGGAAATGCTAAAGTATTTATGAAAATTTGTAAGGTTGCGAATGGAAGTTTAAGTTTAACACTGTTCTAACATTTAACATGCGTACTTGCAGAGCTAATTCTTACAATTTTAAACAAATAACCAGTACCTAGTCACCCGAAGGCAGATCCCCGGCTTTTAGTTTACAGAATAATTTAAGGTTGAAATCGACAACCGATAACCGACGCTTAGTTTAACGCGTCAGTGCATAAAGTTAGATATTTATCACTTCGCACATCGCGTAACAAATTTCTTATCGATCTTGTCGTGCGGCGTGCGTTTGTATGTGCATTTTTATTCTATATGAAATTGCTTAAAGAATACAGCAAGGCGATCTAACTAGCTCAGTGACTAGCATCCGAAGCCAGTAGTTACACGATCCAGATTTAATCTGCCGTTGTGACAAATGTTTGTTCAAGATTACACGAAATACACTTTCATTTAAAGCCGAACGTGCTAATACCAAGTCTTAGACTTAAATCATCAGGAAGTGACGTTAACATTCAAATTTATGCCTCTGGCGGTTTTATATTTTAGACCAACATCAATTGTCCACATTGTTTTTACCGCCCCGCGATGACGGTAACTAGCTCTGGCTCATATAGATATGCACGAAACATTTAATAAATTATAAATAAATAAACCTGACTTGTTTACCAATCGAATATGTAGTACTCCGTAAGCTGCAGCGATATTTAATTTTGATCAAATGAACACGGCAATCTGTCTGTGCGACTAGCATTAAAGCAACATTGATACGTCAGAGGAGAGTATATTTCCAAGCAGAATCAAATTTTGCTTTACCTGTTGTTGTGTTAGCGTGAAATGGACGGCACACATTGGCACAAATAATTTTAGCTTCTTACACGCCTTACCATGCCAAACAGCTCATTCGTCATCAATTATTTAGGAAATAAATCTCGAGGAAACTACAAAATCCATGAAACACTTGAACCTGAGTTCATCACATGCTAAAATGGATATATACGAAGGGGAGTATCGTACAAATAAACTCATAGATATCCATTTAATTCGTATATATACAAATAGATATCCATATTTGTATATTCAAGTAATGTACAATGTATATTCAAGTAATAGGTGTAGCATGGCTTGCCGAACATTCAGAGATTTGTACGCATGTTTTTGACAAGTTCAAATGATTGCGATAGCATGAGTTTGAACGACTAAACGGTACAACCGCACATACAAATATATGAGTGCCCCCGGTTTATAACCCACTATGTGGGTCATAAACATATGACCCACCACGTCAAGTTCTTAGAATTCCGGATAGAAGCTATACCAGGTTCTTAACCACCATATTCAGACCCCCAGGTTTCTAGATCACCAACTCATATTCCGAGCTCTAGAATCATTAAATTGGGCTAAAGATACTTTTCGACAACTTTCAAGAGCCGTCTCAAGTTGAAAGTCCAAAAAACATTGGGTTTCTAAGAATCTGCTAAGAACAAGCCGATGTTTGAAGAACTTCGTGGCGGTGGGTCATGTTTATGACCACACAGCGGGTCATGAAACTGGAGTAAAGAGCCAAAACGATCGGGACCTACCGCTCAGCAATGAACAGTAGAAACGCTGAACAGTGTTCCACACTTGACCAGAGTTGACTATTACCAACACTTGATAACCCGAAACCGACATAATTTAAATCAGCACATCTCTGTTTTGTTTTCCGCCGTATTACATCGAAGGATTGTCCTTCCGATTTGGATGCAACGCGCTTTAGTGGCAGCTTGGCGATGTTACTTACGGAACGATAATTATTTTGACTCAAGAAAAACATATAACAAAACCAAATACAAATTTATGATTGATGATATGATGTAAAAATAAAATATATTCAAAAGAAAAAAACCACGATTTTTGGCATTTTTAAACTGGTGCGGGAACAATAAAAATAGTCTCGTACCACAAAACAACTGCGTGTATTTGCCGTCGCGTACTCTGTAACGATAAATCAAATCCATCTCTGATTTTAACTTCTTGTATAAAATATGTTTAAAAATCGAACAAAATTATTTCGTTCGTTTCTATAATTTTAGCCGGTCCATAAGGAAGCAAAGACCTTGCAAGCAGGAATTATTAAAACCTAGTGCCACTGACTACAAAAACGTTGGCAGAACGCCAAAAGTTCTAACTTATTACATTGCTGAGATCAATGCAGTTAATCAATCATACACAGTTCTACTAATTCATGACTTATCTGGTCTTGAATTGAACACTGGTTATATGATGTGTTAATATTATGAGCAAAATTTGTACCTAAAAGTGTTTTTAGCAGAAATTACGGATAACAAAATCTGACAATCATGGTAATAATATAATTAGTTCTAGTTCCAACTAAATATCAAATAGATACCCGTTATTTATACACGTATTATAATATGCTGTGAAATCTGTTATCTGATATAAGTACCTGATTCGGTTTTAGAATACCAACAATAAACCCAAGCCGTCGAGATCGTAACCTAACTGGACCCGAAAACCGTCTATTAACAAATTGATACTATTACTCGTAACCTACGCTGTGTGCGGGTTTTCTGCCAGTGTTTTATCAGTCACGAATCAGGCTACACGACATGGACAACATCGAAGCTATATCATTCGCAGATGTTGCTGCTTAATAGTATTTGCGGTTACAATGTAGGCTGCTCATTCCACTAATCAGCTAACCCAAACGAAATTCTCCGGAGCCGTGCCCAAACCCGACCAGATCCGATCGCACCCAAACATTACCTTATCCGATTGCGCTCTCCCCTGTTATATTGTAGTCATATATTAGATGTCCAAACCAGTCGGCGTGCGGAAGCCATGCACACCGAGGGGGAGGGATAGGGGAGCGGGTAGGCCAAGGAGGGACAAATTTTTGAAATTTTCAGCAACTCATAATTTTCCTAATTACGCTAAATTTTTTTTAAATTTTTGTCAATTTTGTTAATTTTTTCTTTAAATTTTCATTAATTTTCGCTTAACTTTTTGCCCAATTTTCCATATTTTTGTCTGCTTTCTCTTACATATTTTCATTGTGTATTTACAGCAAGTACGTGCAGATATTAAATAAACGTTAACTCTATGGCCTCTTTTTCAACTTTACCTCAAATGTCAACGTGAGTTCGATTGCTTTGCAGATATGTTTTGAAAATATTTATCGACAGCGGCTTATCATTCGCAAATATTAGTTATAAAAAGATTATCCTGTTGACTAGCTACAATAGAGTAGTACTAAAACGAAATATTTATCGCAACAGATGTGATTCAGATTCAGGTCCAGAAGGGCGAAGCAATTTGATTTTACCGCTGGTTGTTATCACAGAACATCAAATACATCTAAAATCGTTTGTTTATATTTCTTTCCGTTTGCAATAAGGCATTGAACAACACCCCTTCCGGACAAAATCAAGACGCATTATGGTGTTATCACCTGTAACTTGGTAAATAGTAAATTTGGTGAGTTAATGTATCCATAGTGTCGACGGCATAAATACGCATATATACATGTAGTACTAATTGCATAAACAGTACAATGCCTTTCATAATACAATAATGATACCCGAATAATCCGTTTTAGACCAAAATGATGTAAATTATGTTTATTCAACTTTTCACTAGGAATTGGTTGGTACAATTTGGTTTAAGTTTTGGTACTGCTTGTACCATTTAAATAGGAACCTTGCTCTATAAATATCGCCATAAAATCCTCTCTGCCGCGAAGAAATCTTGTGCCTCAGCTATTAGTGCAATTTAGCATATTTTGCTGTTATCATATATTAAATGGAAAAACTTTGATCCATCTTAAATATTTGCATTACATGTATCCTAAGGTGCCTCAGATATGCTGTTTATTTTACGATAGTTTCTTCCCTTATAGAAAAAGAAGCGGGTAAAAAACGCTTATTAAAGACATAAAGACACAATTCTAATATTTCGTCGGTTGACTTGTTAGGAAATTGATCTATTTGGCCTAAATTCCAGTAATTCATGCTTCTAGGTCATTTATCTCTGGCCAAATGTGGGATACAAGATGTTTCAATTTTTGCAGTCGTTATTATTAATTGTATAATTTAAACTATTCGCCATTGAAGTTTCGCTTTGAACGTACGAGTATCACAGACTCATAAAAAATTAAGTGATGTTAGGTAACCCAACGTTCTCAGCGCAGCGTCTAGCACATGTGTAAGGTTAACAATATAGAACTGTATACGTGCATGCCACAGCCACAAAACTTTATTCCGAAAATTCAACAACGTTTAGTGTGTTAGCAAAAATCAATTATAAAAAAAGCAGATTGTAACACAAGCTCATTAATAGTTAACTACTGCTCTTTTACTATATAAGCATTAAAAACCGATGGTTAATCATTTGTATCCTCAGTACAACACACATATGGCGTTAATATTACTGGGCCATAAACACACATAAAGACAGGAAAAAAGAGTAATTTCGAAACGCTGCTTACTTACAACAAACAAAATTAGTTTGCCGGAGCAACCAATGTAATTTGATACACATATTTACATCGTGAAAAGACCTTCGAATGACACTTGGATGATCAAAGCGGTGCAGTTTGTGAAGAAGTGGCGGTTTTAGTTATTCCTGTACTAGACACACTAAAGCGATAAAAATCCTAGTGCAGAGATATCAATATATTCTATGTAGGTTTTGTATGAGTGACAAGTTCTATATAGCAGCTACGTGGGAAGACAAACTTCGAAATGTACTGAAAACAGCAGTTAAATATGTAACTTTGTGAAAAATAATTCTAATTCTTGTAGCTTTGTTGTGAATCTATACTTTCCAGAAAAAAACTTCAATGGAATTTGAAATAAGCTTACATCGTGAGCCTTAAAAGTCAGAGAACTCCGGGCCGAACATTTCAACAATAAATTATGTATGTCAAACTGCAATTTTAATAGCTTGAAAATAATCGATAACAGCATTTGTGTGCGAAAATTTAATCTCGAAACTTATCTTTAGTTTAATATGAATGCAATTTTGAGCAACTTCGCTAATGCGTGTAAAAGTGCAGTAAATTTCAAAGCTATAACCGTTATGGTTGAAATTATCAAATTGAAATAGAAAATATCCGATGCCATAATTATATGTTGTACGCAGCGAAAGCAAATTTCGTGAGTCAGCTAAAAGCCAGTAAGTTATTAGCCGATATGCTCGTCACTCGATGTATCCTTTTTACAGTATCTAAAACGCATTTCTTAAAATTATAAATTTACGTGAACGTCGACCCCTTTAGATTACTCAAGAGTATTATATAAGAGAATAATATGACAAAATTTGACAACGGTGTCTAACCAACCAACTGTAATTTGATTATATGTGTAATAAAATGTAATCCTTTTGGATATAATGAAGCGTAAAAACTAAAAAAAATCGAAACAGCGTTCAAAGCCATAAAAACTATTCCATTCCAAAATTAGACCATATTCAAATTTTGATTAAATAAATAAATTTCAAAAGACTTTTGGTCAGTCACCTATTGTAATGAGAGTAAATAAAAGCTAAAAAAAATTTAAAACTTTGGCAGATTTTAAAATATAAATTTAAAATAAAAAGACTTTAAAACATAAATTTAGACTTCAACTTTGAGAGATATTGTATTTTCATAGTATTAAGCCAAGTGAAGTTACCATGAAATGAGGTTGAAGCGTGCCCAATACGGAATCAAGTAGAATCACTGTGAACAGAGTAGGACTGCAACTTGTTTGCTAGCAATATGTTGGTGGTTACAAATACACCAAGAGTTATAGTTGATCTACATTTATAGTTACTTGTATCTTTGAATTCACTTATAACATAGCCATGCAGTGTTATTTATTCTGTATGTCAGTGATAATCTTATAAAGCTTTAATTAAATTGTGTATCCTGCAATGTTTGACAAACATTAGCTGACACCGGAAATCAAACGCAATAGGATCACGCAAACCATTCGCTTTACGAAACGCTTGAGGAACGAGCGAGTAATGACGCATATGCAAACATGCACAATTTGGCTGCATTTTCCTTAATGCAGTAAACTAGACACAGACCGGTTAATATTTAGAATCTGTTGAGTTGTTCAACGTCCATCAACACAAGGTGGAAAAAAGTAAATAATATTACACCAGATAGCTGAGAGCGTACATAATCTTGCTTCGCCAAATGACAAATCAACGAGAGCAGCTAATTTGTCTTCGTGTATATGATATAAGAAGCAAGTACAATCCCGAACCTATCGCCGTAGGAATTAAGCTGTAATAGTCTTGATGTAACATTTTTAAATCTCAGCAGAAATAACGGGGACCATTATCATATTAACTTAATGAGTGTTATTATATCTAAGTACTATAGTATTATATAGTACTAAGAGTATTATATATATCTAGCTTTAAGTTAATACGATAGTCCAAAGTATCAAAAAACGTCCACTGTCGTAAGATTCGAGCTGATAGCCTCAGAGCTTACGCACCTATATAATCCTAAAATTCGACCTCTATAAATCGGTTAGACTAAAACTGGCTATTGCGAGTAGAACAAATCACCAAAGATATCAAATAATTTAATAGTTTAATAATGTAATTTAATTAATCGAATTGGTTTGTCATAAATATGAAATCTGAAACATGTAAAAAATATAAAGACGCTCAACGAAACAATTCAATACCAGACTCAAATTTGACACGCTTTTTAGCCTTTAATAGTACCGAGGTCGTATTTTATGCGCTTATAAGTTTTCCCACAGCCAGATGTGTCATAAATTCATAAATATCTTCTGATCCTATCTACTAAAGAAAATTATATAGTTGCGATGTTAGAAACAGATTTCATATTTATTATAGTCTGTCCGAGCGCATAAACCTCCAAAGCTACCATTTATCTGCTTTGTTTTAAGCAATATGTGAGATTTCTATACCTAGTAAACTATTTTTACAATAATTAATAATTGGATTTATCGCTTCCGATAAAGCAAATTGTACAAAACGGGTGTATCGTCTAGAAGCTGCTATGTTTCGTTCTAGAACAACGGGCTTAAAAGGATTTTGAAAACAATGTAAGTTCGGTAAAAGCAATACAGCTGTTTAAAGCTCGTAATAGCTCCGTCATATTCAAAATTGACTGTCTAAATTCATGATCTCAATACGTGAAATCCGTTCTACTCGTTAAGAAGTGATTAGTCTAAAATATATTCTCATTCAACATTTCTAATATAATATACAAAATAATTCTTAAGAATTAACAAAAGTACCAGATATATCCCTTCGAATATAAAACTATTGTACTATTTTATTATTAAATATTCGATGATATTCAAGTTAGGATACCCCCCATTTTTAAAACCAGCCAGAGTTCACTAGTTTCTGTTTCCGTCAGGATGGAATTAACCCTTCCCTTCTTAAACCATAGCGTATTTTGTACAACCTTGAATAAGCTTTCACTCCAGCCGCAGATTGAAACTAGATCGCTTGGCTGAAAGTCCACTGCACCTTTGAGGAGATGTTGCTTGGTTTCGTAACGAACAATAAAAAACGTGCGAACTACGAGCTGGGCAGTTAGTTTGCCATGCAATATACGCTGTGACAAATGTGTGAACTTACGAACGAAAAGTTTAAGAAAAAGTTGTATTTGTAGTGCAATATGCTAAACGGTGATATCGCTAGCATAAAACCTTGTAATTACAATATTCCTGGCTACACACAACTCTTTCAGTCACTTAGCGTAAGGTTTACACTAAGAACTCGTGACAAAAATATCTTAATAAAGTTAAGTTACTTCCTATGAAAATCCAACTTTCAAAACACGAATAAAGTGGAGACGTGGAGCAACTTTCTAAAACTTAAAACATCAAATATTAGCAGCGGATGCCACTACAAAGGCAGATTAGCCCTAAAGCAAGTTCTGAGAATTAGCGTCAGTTTTTAACTATTCACTGGTCAAACTTTAATCCTTAATTTTGGCATAAACTTTACATAATTTTGAAATCAACCGAAACGTCATTTAGCTTGTACTAGTCATTATTATTAAAAGTGAACTAGAAAAAAGAAGCACAAGCAATAATTTATGTCGATAAGTCGCAAGCACAAGCAAACATTGACGCTAATAGAATTTAGTTCATGAACACATGCCAGCTGATCATGGGTGTAGCTACGAGAGGTGTTCAGTGCCATGTCTCCAGTATCATCTATTGCCCCCTCAACACAAGTTTAAAACTGCAAAAACAAATTTTTCATATTGCAACCGTCAGATCTATCCAATGAATCGGCCCTCATAACGCAGTTAAAAGTGTCTGGTGATGCCCTTGTAGCTGACAAGCAAACCCACCACTGTCTGTAAATATCGAAGCTTAAGATGCTATTAGACTTATTTTATGGCTTTGTAAACAAGATGAACTTGATTGTGATACTCAGTTATATAATACGCTTGACTTATGTGTGTGTCGTGGGATTTAGTTAAACAAATCCCTCTGGCATCACGCATCATTTCAACTCATCAAAATAAACAAACACACAAAGTATAAAACGTGAAATCCCAAATAATAGATACTTAGCCAACAACGCACCGCACCCATTATGTACATAATATGCATCAATATATCTATAGATAAATAAATAATAACCAATATCATGGAACATGAAAGCGATATCCAACAAAAATAAATAAATAAATACACAACATTTTGGTTTGAAGATCAGTAATGCCCAGTACCAGGCGTTAGTTGCATGGCAATTATTAAATTGAAAATATTATGATATTTAAAGTCAAAATTTGTTTTGTTTACCGCGGACGGACCATGAAATGATAACGGACAATCAAGAATCGGGAAGAGATTTTTAATATTATAACTATAATTGTTAGTATATGTACAATACTGATATTGGCTATAATTATTAGCTGGATATATTTATTTTATCGATATTTATTGAATTGGCTGACTGATAACACAACGCTATTTGGGACGCCGCAAAGGTTCGATGCAGAGGCACAGGTACAGGGGACACAAGGATATCGTCTCCTTATGCAGCCTCCTGAAATATAACGGAAATGCGAAGTCCACGCTTGAAAGGCGAGTTCAAACTCTGCCCTCCGCAAGGCGCATTCAGTGCTGCTTTTTGGGCAAATTTATTGCAACCCGGGCGGTTCAGCCTATAGATTTAAATCAGATCACACATACATACTAGAAAAAATTCTAAAAATCCTAATTTAAAACTCATTTTTGGTTTATTGCTTGTTTTGTTTACGCGCTTTCTATTCCAAGAAAGATCAAATTTGTACATTCAATTCTGTACCCAATTTTTCGAAAACATCCACAATGTTTGACCAATACTATTAAAAATAAAAAAAATAATATATTTAGTATATACTTTTTGAAATATGCACGATGTATTGGTTAGTTGCGTAACGTCACGAAATTCATTAGTAGAAATTGTTCGTTATGTAAAATAGTGGTAATGTTGGTAATAATAGTTTTAAGTAGACCTATTTATATGCAGATATTTTATGACTCCGCCATGTAAATGCGATGGGACAATTCTGAGGTGTTTTCCACCAGCCATTTTCAGTGGGAAATAGAGGTGAGAATTCCGGTTTGCGGCCTGACCTGGGACAGGCGGGCCGACACCTGATTACTAATATATTGCTGATCCAGGTCGGGCCGTGCCGACCTCGATTTCGGCAGTCGGTAAGCCAACTGCAGGAGTTCGATTCGCAAAATATTCCAATACGATCACACTGGGATAGCGCAATACAACAACATAGTTTATTACCTGTCAAGCCAGCCTTATTACATAGAACTGTTATGCATTGTCCATACTCACACTGTCCAGGACCAGATGAAAGATCCTGTTATACAAAAATAATACAACGTACTAATAAGCTGTATAGCGTGACAAAACTAATAAACAATGTAACAGCCCAACAGCTCTGCCACAAATTATCCCACTGTGTAGCAAGTATATTTAAACTGAAAAAAGGATTTCAGGTACAAGGTCCAAGATACAATTCCTATCTGAGACTAACCGAAGTCGCCAATCATCTGGTACTGTTTTCTTGTCTGTATTCCAGTTGATTAATAACCTAAAATTATGAATAAAACGGGCCATATAGAGTATTTTATTTTATCGAACATTATGTGCAAGTGGAAACCTGCATAAATATTCTACATATAAGGCCAATACAGCGTGAACGACATCGTCGCTATTCCAGAAGCTAAACTCAATCAAGCTAAAAATTATAAAACCAAGGCTGTTTAATGTGGTTATTTTTGGTCTCAACAGAGTGGCAGCATTAATTGAACGTTAATTTATCATCAAATATGGTGAATAAAGCGTTGTCTTGGACTTACAACCACCGTTTTGTTCTAATCAAAATTATGTGTAGTACAATTAGCTCCCAAACCACGGTTCGAACTTGCACGCACAGTCGTATGCAAGAGTCGAGTTGTCCTTTTAACCTCTTTTCAAGAGAAATTTCAATTTAAAATTTTGCTATTTTAACTACAAAATGCTGTACAACTATTAAATATTGAAATTTAAAGCGTTGTCTTGGACTTACAACCACCGTTTTGTTCTAATCAAAATTATGTGTAGTACAATTAGCTCCCAAACCACGGTTCGAACTTGCACAGTCGTATGCAAGAGTCGAGTTGTCCTTTTAACCTCTTTTCAAGAGAAATTTCAATTTAAAATTTTGCTATTTTAACTACAAAATGCTGTACAACTATTAAATATTGAAATTTAAAGCGTTGTCTTGGACTTACAACCACCGTTTTGTTCTAATCAAAATTATGTGTAGTACAATTAGCTCCCAAACCCCCAAACCACGGTTCGAACTTGCACAGTCGTATGCAAGAGTCGAGTTGTCCTTTTAACCTCTTTTCAAGAGAAATTTCAATTTAAAATTTTGCTATTTTAACTACAAAATGCTGTACAACTATTAAATATTGAAATTAAAATAAGTATTGTTTACAACGCGCCTTGAACGGCGAAATTGTACTACGATCCGTGCAATCTACCTTAAAATGTTAAGTTAATTTTTTGTAATGTTTATTGCTAACAAAGCAATGTAATACAAGCAAGTAATGAAATCGTAACTACAATCGCACGAATAAAACGTATCGTGTAATGCGTAATTAACCATGAAATTATTTGGCTAATACCATGAAATACATGGTATTCCTATAAATACAACAGGGTATATTTATGCAATGCTCTTAGTTTTAAGGCTTCAGAAAAATCTGCGAGTCCGTTTAAGTATGTATTGTTACAAAAATACTTAAATCTAGTATTTTTACGGCATTTGGAACACTATGGCCATTAGAATTGTGGTTAATTTTTGATCGAAGGTTATATTCAGCAGCCACAAACAAGTGTTTCCGTGGTAACTATTTTTATACTTGTAAACTGTGCACATATTTCTCAACATACCGTCTAACGATTGAGTGATAAGCTTGGATTGAACAAAATAATGTCAAAATTATACGGATGTTGTTAGTTATCATCCCGAAAATATTAGCGGTAAACAACTTTCAACCTATTGATTACTTTATTTAAATTGCGCATCATTTACAGCAGGAATGATTGATGAAAATGTAATTGGTATTAGCTGCTTAGGACTAACCTATTACTTATTTTTTTAATTAATAACGAATGACAGATGAATGTCCGACACTATGTCGGCATCTA
>JASANE010004880.1:0-31583 GCA_030248225.1 Trileptium ribeirensis
AATTGGGACCAAAGTTTCAATCTCAGTGCCAATTCTGATTTTTTTAGAGGAGGACCAAATTGCGGCTCCATGTCGACTTGATCTAAGCAAAACGGTGAGAGCGGATGCAGTAGACGTTAATACGTGGACTCAGAGCTTTCGATCGTGTTCACCATATCCCGCACTGTATGATAGAAGATCCACTACTATCTTCCATCGTTCACAGGCCCCCGTAGCCCCGGCGAATCGGATACCGTGACATGTCGAAATTTCAAAATTGCATTTTCTGACAAAGGGGCGGGGACGAACAAGGCCACCAGCGGCCCCACATAAACAAAATTTTTTTTTTGTAGGGGACCCAATTGAGCTAGCATTTTTTTTGTTTTTTGCTCTCTCTCCATAGATCTATACCAAACCTATGTTGCAACATACGAAAACACGGGATTGTAAGGCCTACCGCGGGGCGGGGCTTCGCGTTCAGTAAGAACATTGTCTTTTCACTTTGTGCCATTCAGTAAAAATTTAAAATCCATTAATCCGCAAACTAACCACGAAAACTACAGGTAGGCAAAAAAATAAGTTCACGATTTGATCTAGGCCTTATGGCAAAATGCCGAATTTTTAAAAATAGTGCGGCAAACACGTATCTGCATGTACACTTTCTAAAACTAAAAAATTCAAACCGAACAACAGAGGCACCCACCAGCTCAATTCAAAATAGAAAACCAAACCGCGCTAGGCTTTGACTTCAGCGCAACTGAGGAGACGACCAATAGAGTCCCAAAAATGTGATCACCCCACCGTTGCACACAGAAAACTATTAGTTTGTAATGGCAATTCCCGTGTAAATACCCAAATTTAACCAAAAAAATAAATGAAAATATTTTCTAGGCCTACGAAGCAGCAAGAGGCCAAAACACGGGGGTTTGGGTAAAATGGGGACTTAACAATTAACAATTTTGCAAAAGCCGGATGCATAAGTTGAGCAAAAGTAGAAATTAAAACAATTTCCGGTTATTCTGGGGGGGTCCTAGAAAACCATCGAATTCCACCCCGGGAAGCCACAGACGCCAAATTTTGGATAACGGTACCTAAAGACCGCCCCATTCTACCAAAACGTTTGACAAAATCGTGTCAAAATACCAATCCGCACCAAAATCACAAATTCACAGCCATGAGACAGCGCCCACTTAGAATTTTCAGCAATTGTCCAAGCCACAGTACTATTTTCCATATATATCTACTTTTGACTTTCCAAACCACTCTAAAAATTTAATTGTAGGCTTTCGGACAACTGCAAAAAATCTCGTAGGTATTCCGATTATTGGATTGTTTCTGTTTTGTCAGTATACATTCATATATAATTCATAAATCGTGAAAAATTACCAAAGCCGGGGCCAAATTGTCAAGGACGAGAAAATGGCGGAGTTTGCTATTTAATTCTAGAATAAAATTGTTTTTTCCAATTTAACCCATTATGTTCAACACATTAAAACAACAATATTTTGTTTGTAGACAAGATTTTAGTTGCAGCAAAAAAAATAAAAATTGCTGAAAATCTAAGAAATTTAGGTTTTCTGAGCCTCAACAATTTTTTGCCTTTTTCCACATTTGACCGGTTTTTGGCCACACGCTCAAATCTCAGTCTTGGAAAATATCGGGAAAAAGCAGGCGCTTTTCCGCATCACGCTGCGGCCAGTACCACGTCGGAGCCGATGTCAAACACAAATATGCCCCAGGGTACCACCACTGTAGCAAATCTCAAACCTTATGGGAGAAATAGGCCCCTTAACGGAAAAACTTGTGCGCTTTTTTAGAAAACATGTATGGCAGTATCGGGGAATGCTATTCTTTCGTTTTACTATTATAGTATAGTTAACCTGCACTGGTTATAGTGGGCGTAGTACAAAGTAGCGGTAATTAAGCAGAAAACCCATTTCATAACACCAGACACACCAAAAAGAACTCATAAAAATTATATAAATTTTGCAGTGCAAAACCCGACCACTGTGCAATTAGACGCAAAGTTACAATTTGATCAATTCAAAACATCCCTCTCGGCACGGCTCTCCTCGCGCTGTTCGATGGCTCCGCCACGATGCGTCGCCGCGTCGTCGACACTCGTTTCGCATTCTATGCGTTTAGCTGCTGCTGCTGTCGTTATTTCGCTCCCCACTCCGGCGGCGGTGGGAAAAATAATCGCAATCGGATACTTACGACTCCACGATGACGATTTGCCAAGTTTCTAGAGGGGCGTAAGCATACTTTGGCACCTGTCAACAAAAAAACAAATTGTTTAGTTTAGGCTTACATTGTGATATTTATATTTCGAGGATATAGTTATGAAAATCTCTAAACATATACATGATACATAATGTACAAGTCGCTTACATCGAACCTTTTCGTGTTACTCAAAATTATCTTTTTACAATTATCCAAATCTATAGCGAAACTTGACGCCATAAGCCTTGATTTCACCCAGGTACAATGCACTATCGTAACAAAACTAGAAACTCGCAAAGTAAGGCTAAACGGAGCGAGTGTGGCTACTCTCTGCTTATTGGCCATTTTGTCGTTCAATTCTTGTCCCGAAGCCCGCCTAAAGTAGCATGATTGCAATTATACACCGGCAATACTTCAGTGATAACGCTACAGTCATTTGCGGAATATTAAACCCAAGACCCTTTATTTCTAGTAAATAGAAATACGGGTTGTGCCCCCCACATGTGGGGGTGAGTGGGTGGACATATGGCCATGCATGCGCCCCCACATATCCATGTGGTGGCGTGTTTGATTATTATGATTCACTAATAGGTTTCTTCAATATGTCTTTGTTTTAATAGCTAACTGAAGCCCTATTCAGCAAATCATTAATGATTAAAAGAATAGACATCTCCATAATGATATTCTTCGTTATGATGTCATGGTTCAAAATTAGCTTTTGGAACCCATACATACCAACATAGTGATGGAATCATCTTTAACCACAGAAAAGTTGGTATAGTTCCATTCATATTTTACCGCACATAAACCGCATTTTAGTTTTTATTAATGTTACATCATAGTTTCAATGTCTCTTCGCAGTATGACTTGAAGTGGTTGTAGAACCTTTATAGATAAATATATATGTATGACTAATCTGTCTGTGTCACCATTGTGTGTCGGCTCCGTTGACTTTATATGGGATTAGTGACGAACAACATCTTAATGGAGTTTGGTTTTGAATCATTAATGATTTGTAGATGGTTTCAGTTAGCTATTAAAACAAAGACATATTGAAGAAACCTATTAGTGAATCATAATAATCAAACACGCCACCACATGGATATGTGGGGGCGCATAGTTGGCCATATGTCCACCCCACTCACCCCCACATGTGGGGGGCACAACCCGTATTTTCTATTTACTAGAAATAAAGAGTTCTTCGGGTTTGATGTATTACCACAATGACTGTAGCGTTATCACTGAAGTATTGCCGGTGTATAATTGCAATCATGCTACTTTAGGCGGGCTTAGGGACGAGAATTTGAAACGACAAAATGGCCAATAAGCGGAGAGTAGCCACACTCGCTCCGTTTAGCCTTACTTTGCGAGTTTCTAGTTTTGTTACGATAGTGCATTGTACCTGGGTGAAATCAAGGCTTATGGCGTCAAGTTTCGCTATATAGATTTGGATAATTGTAAAAAGATAATTTTGAGTAACACGAAAAGGTTCGATGTAAGCGACTTGTACATTATGTATCATGTATATGTTTAGAGATTTTCATAACTATATCCTCGAAATATAAATATCACAATGTAAGCGTCAAAGACACGATTTTGTTTTTTTTGTTGACAGGTGCCAAAGTATGCTTACGCCCTCAAAACTTGGCAAATCGTCGTTGGTGGAGTCGTAAGTATCCGATTGCGATTATTTTCCCACCGCCGCCCGGATCGAGCAATAACGACAGCAGCAGCAGCGGCAGTCAGACGCATAAATCGAAACGAGTGTCAACAACGCGGCGACATCGTGGCGATACCATCGAACAGGCGCAAGAAGCCGTCGACCAGGATGCTTGGAGTGATGACAATGCTGCTAGTTCGTCTAGTTGCGGCGAGTCGGGCTCAGGTTGGCTGCCTGAATTTATATAATTTATGGGGTTTTGTTTTGGTGTGTCCTAAAATTCCTCTCTGGCGAAAAGACAGAGTGAGTATATGTTATGGAATGGGGTTCTGCTTAATTACCGCTCTTAGTACTACGCCCACTATATAACCAGTGCAGGTTCACTACTACTATAATAGTAAAACAATAAAAAATAGCATTCCCCAATACTGCAGTATAATGCATTTTTCTGAGAGCGCACAAGGTTTTTCCGTTAAGGGCATATTCCCCAGTAGTTAACTTGTCATGAGTATTACCTGGCGGTGTTGTGTTTGACATCGCTCGACGTGTACTGAGCCACCACTGATGCGGAAAAGCACTGTTTTCCGATATTCCAAGACTGAGTTGAGTTATGGCCAAAAACCGGTCAAATGTGGAAAAAAGGCAAAAAATTCCTTCAAAAAGCTCGGACCTAGAATTTCTTTCCAGATGCAGCAATTTTTATTTTTTTTGCTGCAACTAAAATCTTGTCTACCAAACAAAATATTGTTGCTTAATGTGTGAACATGGTGGGTCAAATTGAAAAAAAACAATTTTTATTCTAGAATTAAAAATGGCGAATTCGCCATTCTCGTCCTTGACAATTTGGCCCGGCTTTGGTAATTTTTCACGATTTATGAATTATATATGAATGTATCTGGCGAACCAGAAACAATCCAATAATCGGATATACAGAGTTTTTTTGCAGTTGTCCGAAGCCTACGATAAAATTTTGAGTGAGAATTTTGGAAGTCGAGAGCTAGATATATATGGAAAATAGTACCCTGTGTAATTTGGACAATTAGCTAAAAATTCTAAGTGCAGCACTGTTGCTAGGTGGTTGTGATTTATGATTTTGGTCGGATTAGGTATTTTGACACGATTTTGCTCAAACGTTGGTAGATGGGGCGGTCTTTCAGCTACATTTTATCCAAATGCGGCATCTGTGGCTTCCAGTTGGATTCCGATGGCTCTCTCGCTCGGGACCCCCAGAATAACCGAAATACCTTTAATTTCTACTTTTTGCTCAACTTATGCATTTACATCCGGCTTTTGTCCAAAATTGCTCATTGGTTATCTTTAAGCTGCATTTTACCCAAACCCCGCATCTCTGGCCTCTTGCTGCGATTCGATGGCTCTTTGGTACCACCTTGATACCACCAGGATTTTCAAAATGTCTTTCATTTCTATTTTTTTTTGGTTAAATTTGGGTATTTACACGGATTCGGTACAAACTTGATAGTTTTTCTGTGGAGCAGTCAGTAATAGCATTTTTTGGACTATATTGGTCGTCTCCCAGTTTAGTGCAGTTGCGCTGAATTTATTGCGACCTCACGCCAATTAATCTTCTCTTCGATTAACTAGTAATATTGTCAGTGCTGTGTTGTTCCGGTTTTGATTTTACGTTAGAAAGTATTACCAAAATTGGGTAGTAGCTACTCATGCTTTTCAAACGATTTCACTTGCACAGTATCTTTATTAAAGCGGTTTTTCCACTGAGGCCCTTAGGAATAAAATCGTGAAAGTTTCTTTTTTGCCTCTCCCTGTCATTCATAACTCATTTGCGGATTAATGGATTTCGACAAATTTTTACTTCGATAGCAAAAGTGAAGACAATATGTTCTTTACTTGAACGCGAACAGTTCCGGCCTCATTTTCGGGGTCAAGTGGCAGAAACGGGTGCCAAATCTAACCTTACGGATACCAGTGTTTCACAGTTCATATGTTGCAACATAGGTTTGCATCGAAAAACGGAGACCAACATGCAAAATCAGCTCATTGAGATATACAACATTGCTAACCAACACTTTTATGTGGGGCCGCTGGTGGCCCGAATTTGTTCGTCCACCCTTTGTCAGAAATGCGATTTATTTAAAATTTCGACATGTCACGGTATCCATTCACTACCACAGAGTTACGGGGGCCTGTGAAACGACGAAATCGAAGATAGTAGTGGATCTTCTATACCATACATCTCCAGTTTGCGGATACGTCTGCGGTGAGGGACGCGATCGAAAGCCTTTCTCAAGTCCACGTATTTAACGTCTACTGCATCCCCGCTATTCACCGTTTCTACGATCAAGTCAACGAAATCATGGAGCCGCAATTCAGTATACCGTTTACGGAGAAATCAGAATTGGCACTGGTTGAAAATTTTGGTCCGAACACCATGCACTACTAGTACTGTGGCAACTAACTTCTCCATTATTTTGCTTATAGACGGGCTTAAGCTGATAGGGCGGTAGTTGTCCACGAGGAATTTGGACCGCTTGCCTTTGTGAACGGCAGCAACGTTAGCTTTGACCCAGTCATTAGGCGTTGTAGACAATCTCAAGCATAATGTAAACAAAGCGGCCAGATGGAACGATAGCGAGCCAACACACTTCATCAAGACCTCATTTGTGATACCATCAGGTCATGATGCAAAGTGTGGTTTCACAGACTTAATGGTATCGCCGACGTTTTCAACCGTGTAGATAAAACCTGAGCTGGTAGCTTCGGTACAACGTGGGAATGGCCGCAAAACATCAGGGGTTCTATTTGGTACACCGTACTGAAGAAAGTAATAAACAGCACAGCAAACTGGACATTGTCTGTGGTGTAATAACTGAATCGGGCCAACAGAAGGAGTTTTGTTACAATTTCTCTGATCATTGCCATACGTCCAAAACTACTTCGAGTCCGATTTTATATTCGATGCTAGTTTCTGTTCATACGTCCGCCTACCTCGTTTCGTTCCTATGGCAACCAGGTCGTATGCAGCGTGGTATCTAGCTAGATTTACGTTATCAAGGTTTCGTTGGTATCGCCGATGGGCAGTCGATTATACGGTGAGCTCCTTCGTGCATCTAGCGTCTGGCCCCAAATGTTTTTGCCATCTCATTCTAACGTCTCTAAGCGGTACGTTGTTGTCAATTTCAGTATTAATTGCTTATCAGATGACATACCATGCTGTTTCTGGTATATCTACAGCAATGCGTTCCAAACCAACTACCAGGCTATAATTTATGGCATCTCAACTCATATTTTTATACGAACGCCGCCTGGATTTTGGCGCGGCGTAACTGCTGTAATGCAAAACATTAAAACATACAGCAAAATGGCCCGTTTGCCCCATTCCTGCTGTAACCGTTACATTATCAGTGATGAAAATGTCATCGGTGAAAACAAGGTCACGGATGTTGGATTCTCTAATTGGTGCATTTACCAACTGCGTTAAGCCCGCGGCCAAGACGCCATCCATGAAACTGTTTCAAGATGGAGGCTAAGCAAGCTCGACCCTGTCGCATGTTTAAACCCCCGACGAGGACTACAGCTTCGAAGCCTTACGTTGTTAGCTTTTGCATACATATAGGGCTAAATTTGGTCATGCTTTTTGTATCTGATCGGTATGCGCAAGCTGATGGCAAGGGTCTTCGGTGTACAAGCGGAACTGAGCAAAAAACAATGTCCTCATAAGTGGCTGTATCTACGGATGCAACAGGAGCGGGGTTCAGACGCTTTGACACATATATCGCAACACCACCACCTTTTGTATAACGGTCCGACCGAAATATAACGTAATATTTTCCAGAGTTAACTCATCGGTCACTGACTGTAGATTTTGCCCAAGTCTCACACAAGAAAATAAGATCTGGTTATCTTTGCTGACGTGTGATCGCAATAAATGAAGCTTATTAATCACACTACGGCAATTACACAAAATCCACGGAG
The DNA here is from genome assembly GCA_030248225.1 of Trileptium ribeirensis. Lineage (NCBI taxonomy): Eukaryota > Metazoa > Nematoda > Enoplea > Enoplida > Thoracostomopsidae > Trileptium > Trileptium ribeirensis. Next base: position 7,814 of record JASANE010004880.1, read on the forward strand.
GTTGTAGGTTCATCTTTCCACTGAATTAAAAATATTTGCACTATTGTAAACTGCTTCACCAAAGCCATAAAAATGTGTATTCGAATGTTGTTATAAAAGTTGTTGTGTTCGCATAATTCCGGAAGACAGACATAAATTAGATGTTAAAGCATTAGTAGGTAAGACATTGTTACAATCATTATTATTAACACTCGAATTTAAACACGTAAAATTATCAGTGACCTGCGCTACGCCATCTAATAACGTCGTCCCCCGATGCAGAACCACCATCACAATTGTTACTAGCGGCATTGCCATCGCGACGTCCAGATCTGACAGCTAAGATGCTGCTACCCGCCACTATCTTGCTCCGTTCGATCATAACCGATTCTTCCTTTTCAATTCGCTGCTTTAACTGATCGTTTTCCTTTCGCTGTATAAAAGATAGGTTGGCTTAATATAGAACTGATCAAACTATGTTGCTTTCATATTCTTAACTTTTCCCGAGAATTCAGTTACTTGAATTGGGAGGATCTAGAACAATTTTGATTGGCTTCAGTTTACCGGAATACCAAAAACGATGACATTACGACTACGGCGACTGATTTCTAAAGCTTATGTAACTTTTGTCTGTTAACAACATCACCATCATTTGCTGGCGCCGTGTGTCCCAAGCCAGTAACCATGGCATCAGTGGCCGATGCCTCGTTGTTGAGGTTACTAAAACTAGTGAGCAAGTTGCACCCTGCTTCACGATAGAATTCGCAAAACCAAAATACTGACCGTTTTGTTTTAGAAAGTTCCCTGCAGCGTGTTTACTTTAGATCAGTACATTTGAGAAGAAAAGATTTCCTGCAACAATTATAGAAAATGCGTGAATCACTGAATTCAACATTTATTTACCGAGATCAGGACGGCTAGAGCACATGGTAAGGGAGTCAGAGACACAATCAGTTCCACGGGTTGTGTGGCTGTTTACATTCTTGTCATTTGCTGATGCATTTTTTTTGCGTAAATATATCCCAACGCATTACGATTACTCCGATTACATTAGACAATATATATATCTAAATACGATGTTTTTCTATCTAGAGTTCAATTTGATTACATTATGGTTTTTAATGTTGTTTCATGGGTTTTACGGCCGACCAACCCGATTTCAAAAATGTAGTGTGTTTTCAATTTGTCACCCGTGTGAGTTCTCAATAAGTATTAGCAAACTGCGTAGATTTGGATAAAATACAGTCGTAAAAAGTTGATAACTCCTGAATTAACTTTGTATACCCAATTGTTTATTACCGTATCACTCGATGCATACAATAATAATACATTATCCCATCGTACACGATATTATCCATCGAATCATACACGATATTATCTATAATAATCACAGACACACGATTACCATACATTATTACAAAAACGTCACGCTCGTTTCATAAAACAAATGTTCACAAACAATTTACAGTTATACACATAACGCATATACAAATACACCAAAATAAGTGGTAAAATATACACGCAATATATACAAGCAGATGACGCAAACATTTCGAGTTTGCACCAATAATTCGACTTTGCACCAAGTTATTTTTCCCACGATAATCCACCTGTTTTCGATGGGTATAGGGAAGACAAGGTTTTAGGGTTTTCAATGGATTCAGTGTGCCATATGTTTTATGGTGGAATATACATCAAATACAGACGGATACAGGTGATTACATAAAAGAATGAAACAACGCTCGTTCCGTTCCACCCTCGTATAATAAGATACCAGTTTCTAGTCGTAGCAATAGGCTAGCGGGCACTTCTTTTACGTATTACCAAGGGTGAATCTTGACACAATTAGTTGAAATAGATGTGCTTTTCCAGTGCGGGCATACTATATCAGCATTATTTTGTCCTTTTCAGATGACGAACGCCTGGAACAGTCATGCACTGGTGAAGCAACTCAGTCGGTCAATAAGAAACTGCTCAGCAGTCAGCGAAAGCGTCAGAAGCTGACAAGGCGACAATATTTCAAATCAAAGACCAAACATGAGAAAGTTATTTCGGGAAGTAACGCTGGGGCCGGCTTGGTACGGGGTTCGACTGAGTCGCTCGAACAGCGAAGAATTACCGATACCGATGCTGACGAAAATAAGGAACGTGAGAAAATCATCTACTTGTTCGCACGATCTGGGCGTGAGAAAGAGCATTGGTTTAACAGGTAATGGTGAATGAGTTCTATTACATTATGTTTGCTTTGCAAGGTTGGTCCGAGTTACATAGATGTTTTTGGTCTCATTTTGGAGAGCAAATTATTCTTTATGTAGCAGCGATGGTGTGCTGCTATTGCCATTATTTAAGTTGCAGAGTTGGGTCAAAATAAGTTTTCCATGGGTACATGAAACATGATAATATACGACTATACATGATACTAAACATGAGTGTTTTTGGTGTCGTTTTATAAAGCAGCTCATTCTCAATGTAGCTGTAACTGTGTTGTTATTGTCATTATTTACGTTGGAAGCTTGGGTCAAACAGATTTTACAATGGGACCGTTGGTCTCAAAATACACGAAATGTTAATATCTCTGAAATAGCTTGTGCTATATGGCTGTTTTGGCCTCATTTTGTAGAGTAATTTATTCTGTAATTATCTGCTCATTGCGAGCACAATAATCAAGTATATCTTCACAAAATATTCAAGCAAAAGGTTGATATTCGGTGGCTCATTTTGCAATATAATGCTCAATATAGCTGCGTATATCTATCTAAATAACATATAGAAGACTCAGATTTCACCATCTTGGTGATACGGCAAGCTACTACTATATAATTTTTTGTGCACACACAGGGTTGTAGCAGCTATCTTATAGCTTTTTGGTTTCTCGGCAAACCTATTCGGTTATGGTTGTAATGTTGTGATCTTGTGAAAGTAAAGTGATGATGGTCACACAACAGTCAACGTGGAGTTTTGAACGTAGAACACAGAACAGAGCAAGCTCATTTTGAATTAACTCCCAACTAACTAAGCTGCAAGATATATTTCATCAGAAACAAACCAAATCATTGAAATAACTTTGGACATCGTTCAAGTGCAGTTACAGACGGGCTGAATTTCTTAATTTAAGAAGGTTGGGAAAGCGCTTTGCAATTATAATATTTTAGGTTTCGACAAGCAGCAAGTTACTACGCGTACGAAGACTATATGAAACATGCACCGCCCGCCGATCGTCTGAAACAACGGTCTACGTCGCGTAGTAGCGATGACTCACCAACTGGAGCGATTCTAATCGACTGGCCTTCGTCAGTTGGTGAGTCATCATCGGTTAACAACAGCACTGACGTGGATGCGATTTCGGTCGATGCCCCGAGACCACGCTCCAGATCGTTCAAAATCTTTTCGCAGTCCGAAAAAAATAACGAACAGGTTAAGCGGCGAAAGAACGAGAGAGAAAGAGGTAATAATTATTTCCTACCGTTTGTAGTTGGCTTATTGGCGGTATGGATGGAAAGCAGTACACACTGGAAATTTTTTGGAATTAAAAACCGTTGGTAAGTTAATTTTTTTATAATTATAACACTAATTTTTGTAGACAGAGTGAAACTAGTGGTACCCATTTTAGTAGCAGTTGACAGGTTTTTGTGATAATCATTTTCATTAACTTGTGGGGCATTTTACCGTTTTAGGGATATAGTCTATCGACACATTACTAGATCTCGCAAAGCGAGGGCAAACGAACGAAAATGGCTGCTCTGCGCTTAACAACCACTTCTAAAGAAAGATATAATTTGAAGAGCGATTTTTACGTTTTAGGACTCCAATACTGACTTTATCTGATGCATACCACGCAAATACATTTGCTTTTGTCGTATTTAGCAACAATGAAAATCTATAGACACATCCTAATGACTTACATATAACTATATGAAAAAGTACCAAAATTTGATTATTTTAGGTTCTAAAATTCACTAATTTTTGCTACGGTACCGATGCGCAGGACTAATAGACCATCCAATATAGGGTTAAAATAATAAAACCAAAGTGTTTAACGGGTCAAATAACCCTATAATCTTATCGTTTATCCCTAACAAGCAAAAATATTTTAAAGGCATTTTTCTAAACTTCGGCTGGGGGCTTGAAAACGACTACCCTGACAAAAATGTGTAACAGCAAACTGAGTGGTGTAGCTTTTGATGACATTATTCTGTAGTGGTCCCCATTTTTCGATCCGATGTTTCTGGCAAGAGTAATAACTAAAAATGTGGTGTGGTTCCAAATGGCCAAAATGAAAAAGTATCGAAACTCGTGTGGATTTTGTGAAAGTTTAGGTAGGAAAATTATAGTAGCAGCGCAAATACAAAGATAATTGAACAACTACAAATCAACAGATATTGGGAATAAAAAAATTGAAAAATCCATCATGGTGAAGAATTATGTGACCAACAGAAGGAGAAAAATTTGGAATTTTTACCAATCAGTATGATTAACATAAAGCAAAAACGTTACTGTATCTAAGATACCAAAGCAAAACTTTTCGGGCAAACTAGCATCGTTGGCATTTTGTAATGCCGATATTGTTTGGCGAAGTTCAAATATTGTACGTAGGTAAATGTAATCGAATATGCTTTTGGTGATACAGCAATTTCTGCAGTATTACTATTATCAAGGGTGCATTGGAGAACAGTATGGCACTTCACAGCACTCATATGTTAACCCGTGTTTCATGAAGCCAGCATTTTCGGCCTGACGCACCCTCTCCCAGTTTTACGGGTGGTCGTCATGCACAGACCCCCCCAACTATTAGTGGGGAGTGGTGGCTCGTACTGCCCAGTTTTGAGGGGGTAGCTCGGACTCCACATTTTTGTGGAGGGTGTAGGACCCCCAGTTTTGAAGATAGGGTCGGTTGAACCGCTAGCTGCTTATAAACCCACCCCCCTCAAAACAGAGGGTCCGAGCTACCCCACCCCCTAACCTGAGGGTCTTTGCTTGATTACCCCTCCTAAAATGGGGGTCACGCTGAAAACGCCCGTATCATCAAACACGGGCTAACATTAGAGTGAAAAGGGAAATGCCTTACTCTTCTCTAATGCACTATTGTTGTTATTAATTAAACATCCCAAGTTATAGCTCGGGTTTCCTGAGTCGTGGCAATCATTACAGCAAGGTCGTAGCCATTTTAATGATTTCGAGAGATCTACGCTTCCTCAAAACAGAGGGTCCGAGCTACCCCACCCCCTAACCTGAGGTTCTTTGCTTGATTACCCCTCCTAAAATGGGGGTCACGCTGAAAACGCCCGTATCATCAAACACGGGCTAACATTAGAGTGAAAAGGGAAATGCCTTACTCTTCTCTAATGCACTATTGTTGTTATTAATTAAACATCCCAAGTTATAGCTCGGGTTTCCTGAGTCGTGGCAATCATTATAGCAAGGCCGTAGCCATTTTAATGATTTCGAGAGATCTACGCTTCCTGAATGCTGCGTCAGTCATCGATATTTTTATTTTCATAACTTCTTCTGAATTATAGTAAAAGAATTACAATATCGATTTTGATTTGTTTTGCAATTACTATATCGTTTAAGATAGCACTCCGTCACCAGACAGCAACGCAACCAAAGCCAGTGTGATTCGCGATCATAAATTATCGGCCGGTAGACGCTGGTCGAATCCGAACGTGTCCGAATGTGAACACTTCGAAGACATTCCTGACTACGTTGCCGAATGGCTTCTTTACGCCTCGATGGAGAAACGATTTAAGAAGTTAGTGGATTAGAGAAAAACATTCCGTTTTTAGAAACTGGGTTCCCCAAAAGTTTATTTAAATAATGATTATGGTGAAAGTTTTTACGAACTAGGCTTGGATTCAGGGTTTTTTTGGTCAAAAACATGTTCTTTTGAACATAATTTCTTATAAATAAACACCAAATTTAAAAAATGACAATATAACTGAACAGGAACATTTAACCCCACCATAACCATCGTTCGAAATCGAGTTTTGTTTTCAGTGCTTAAGACTATGATTCGTAATGATATATAAAGCAGTACACCAGAAACCTAAGTTATGTATGTATATATAGCTTAAGAGTAATACACCCACCAGGGAGTAACCGGAATTCCGGTTCCGGCGAAAATCGTGTGCCGGTTGCGGTTCCGGCAAAGGGCAAAAACCATACCGGAACCGGAATTCCGGTTTAAAGATTTTGTTTGAAATTTTCCACGTTTTTTGCTTCATCCTGTAATCCAAACATATGTAATATATTATACAATGATCAAGCTCCAATACAACCAAGCAAAAGAAAAGATTAATTAACCAATTTGCCCTGTGAAACGTAAGTAGGGCACATAATTTGAGCAGGAATTTTTCATAATAACCTGTTGCAGTTTGTTAAATCAAAGCCAGGTCGATGCTTGTAGCAGCTATTTTACACATCCAGAAGTCTGTGGGATACGTTTGAATTAAACCGGTCCAACTCGGTAACAGAGTATGGCTTACGCAGAAGTACTCAGGGTATGCTTGGCTAACATAAATTGCGTCAAGCACCCGCCAGTGCGCTTGTAAACTTGGTAAATCAGTCTAAATTGAAGTAAACTAACATTATCTGCAACGCAGCTAGAAACTGCTTTCTTGTCAATGAACTGTATTTATTGAAACTGCGAGCAGTATCACAGTGTGTCTCATTTATAGCATTCTGATTAGAAAGTTATCATCATTATGATCTAACTGACGGGCACTGTTTGTCCAACGCTAGCCTAACCAGTGTCTCTGACCACTGATCAGAAAATTACCTTCTATCTATTATTTTCTTTTAGAATCATATAAACCAATAATTTTAAGTTTCCTACAGAAGAACATGCAACAAACGTATGTGTAGTAAAGGAAGGCGACTGGAGACAGAGCGAAAGTGTGTATTCTACGCTCCAAGCTTTGTAAGCACATTCGATTTGACGCAGTATACGCAATGGTGTATAGTTGAAGACATTTTGTGCTCTGAATGTCCAAAAACCGACATATTTGAACGATAAATAAATATTATTAGCTTCCTCAGTCTTTAAAGTTTCAGAAAGGCAATAATACCATCGCAATACATTAAGTTTAATGTAAAAGTTATTTTTTAATGCATTTTAAATCCACTGTACCTTCATTTCTTCCGTCATCTGTTTTACTATATACTAGGGACTGGTCCAAAGCCCAGTTGTTTGAATTCGAAGATGTTACAATTATAACACATGAATAACGAGCCTTTCGTTGTTATTCTTCCGAATCTCGCCATCGGTGGGAAGCAATGTATAATGAATAATTTACACCGGTGGACCTAACGGAAGTTACGGTTTGTACAAAATGAATGACTTCATACGGTTTTTTCGTAATGTTAGTCTACATGAAGGGCACTTCATTTCGCACGACAACATTTATTAAAAATACAACGAATGTAACTCAGTACAACCGATCTGGCGTTCCCGATTTTTCTGGACAACAAATAACGAAATTTTCCCAATTTCTGACCGCCAAGAGGGTTATTCCCACTAATCTCGGCAACGGGAGGAAGCATTGGCATATGTCTAATACTGTATGCAAGCGGTCTAAATGACCAGTCACTGTGAAAATTTGAGCAAAATCGACCCAGCCGTTCTTGAGTTATAGAACTTGCAAAAAATTTTCAAAAATTGGCAAATGGCCGTGGGACCCAACTTTGACGGCTTATAACTCAAGACCTACAAGAGCTAGAGCAAATCTGATGCCTCGTACCTGATAGGGCATGAGTAGCTCTATCACCATGCCAAATTTCGTTCGATTCCGATAAGTGGTTACATAGCTACACCACGTCAAATTTGTGCAAAATTTTTCAAAATTTCACCATTTTTCATGGTTCACCTGGCGACAGGGTGGCGCGACTCAAGCGGCTGATGTACCTAAAGATAAAGCTCGTCTGGGCAAGTGTTTTGATACCAAAATCATTGAAATCGAACAAAGGATCGCGGAGTTATAAGCAAAAATACCCCCCAAAATGGGTCATTTTGACCCCTTACCCCCTGGGTACCCCCCTTTGGGGGTCCCAGGGGGACCAGGGGTAGGTCCCACCGGGATAAAACCCCCAAAAGGCACATCCTGAGTATATAAGCTTTCATTTGAGCCCTCACTCGTCAAAATCGGCCGACTCTGAGATATCAAAGTCTTGTTTACAGAGAAAAAAAACAGACGCCCACTTTTTTGTCCATACGCGCTGCCTAGTGAGAATTCTCCAATTCCGAAGCTGACGCTTCTACATCTCCGAATTCAATAAATTTCGAAGACCAGGTCCCGGTTCCGGATCCGGTTTAAATGGACGGTTCCGGTTGCTGGGTCCGGTTCCGGTTATTCCCTGACACCCACATATACCTATGTGATATATGCTAGTTTGGTTACGTATAAGGGCATATATATCTAAGCGGTTATAGCTAGTTGTAAAATAGACAAAAATGAACACTTACGGTTATAAATGACCAAATTTTTGAACAGTACAATTTTTGAAAAAACCTGATTGAATTCCATCAATTCTATGCTCGAAAAACATCTTGTTGATTTAATTTATTTAGCAACAATTGATTGTAAAAGCAGTAAGAGTTTAGTCGTCGCGTCTATAAAAATTTATAGCGTCTAACGATTTCATCAACGCTGACACTGTACGCCGTTTTACTGGCGAAGCTTGAAAGGCATAATGGCAGGCGAAAGCTTTAATTTTAACACGCGTAGATTTTCATATATTTGTAGTTGAAGGCTACATAGTACAGGTGGCTTCTAAATCTGTGAAATACTAAAACATAATTGTGGGCTAAACTACAGTTGTGGTTAGTGCAGGATCTTGGACTTCGAATGAGTGTAACTTGAACTGAGCACAATGTTATGTTTTGTGTATATTGGTTGTATTTATTTACTAAGGTGATTGCCGCCAAATTCAATTGACCAGCTTTGGCGCTCCGGTGTCACCTGCAAAAGTCAGCATGGGCATCAACACGATAAGATAAAGAATTCATGATGAACTTTGAAGACTCAGTGACGAGCGTGTCGCACCACATACGCTGTGAGACGAAGCGCTTCATTTTTGCGTTAGTTATACCATTTTCGAGAAGGCGGAAGACCAATTTCCCAGTTTCCCCAGCCTTCTTTCGGGCTCTTAATTTTTGTCATATCTTTACAACTTGGGTTCTGTCCTCCCCTCTCCCCCAACCTTTGTTATAAACAAAATGAAAATTCAGAGACGAAATTCAGAACAAAATTCAGTTTTTTTATTTTTTGTTCGAATTTGGAACAAAAGTCGGGGCTCAACCAAAGTATTTTTTAATTGGATTTGAAACAAAGTTGACGGTGCAGAACCAAAGATGTGGAATGAGGGTCGGGGGGCAGGATGAAAGTAGAAAAGTGGGATAAACTAACCAAAAAACGGACCGCCTAATCCCACACCGTATATAACGTAGTGTGGTGTGAGTGTCACACTCTTCTTCAAGAGTTCATCGTGTACTCTTGATAGGTCTATAAGACATAAATTACCTCCTTTTTTCGTTCTTGAGGCAGGCGTTGCTACAAACCTGAAAGAAAAACTGTTGCTGCAAAGTTTCTGTAAGTCGGATGGCTGTGCTGAGCAGACTGAAGATCACGACACTACTTTGTTTGTCTTTCGCTGATCTACTTCAGAGCGATTTGTGAATTACAATTTACATTTATGGCGAATAATTGTAATATGACAGTATGTTGATATAATTGCGTGGTGAGTCATTGGTATTTTAGATATATGAAAGAGTATCTCTTGTCTTCTTCACCGTCGTCGGTTATGCCCACAGTGTGTGGCGTCGCGAGCTGCGATCTGTCGTCGATGACGTGGCGGAAACCGTCGCCGATTGCGATCGACTATCGTGCTGCTCGAATACAAATTGAATGGGCCAATGCTATGGCTGCCAGGTGAATTTTTGGAGGGGGGCGGGTTCGGCAGCGGAATACTTGAAAAAATTCGGTTCCAGTTGTTGCCAGTGCCATGCTTACTTATCAACGGTCTCGACTTTCTAAGCCAAATAATGTGGCAGTAGTTTTGTTGTCGTTTAGAGGGACATTAATAATAACGAACTTTAAGCTTTAGAAATAATTATTGTTTTGGTCGTCATGAGTAAGTTTAAGACAGTTTTTTCACATTTCTAGCTTTTCAGATGAAAAATATATCTAACCAGTTTAGATTTTAGATATAGCACTAGTGCAGTCGCATTAAGAAACTAAACGGCTTCTTTTAAAGTGGGAAATTTAAAAATTGTTTTATTTGTGAATCCAAAACTTTTTTGTTCCCTGAAATTTTGTACTCATATTTTTGCAATACTTTTTCTAAAACCAATAATCGATTTCGCTGGCTAACGCTATTATTTTGAAACGAGGTTGAAGGCCATTTTGACACTGCGAATTTGCCAAAATGCCTTAGCACTGTTGATAACATAATGTACTTGGCTCTGCATTAGCTAAAAACTTTGGCAGGGGGCATAATCCAGGGTCGTTCGATTTTCCCAGGGGGCATTTTGGCAAGATAAAACGGTTAAAAATCGTGCAGAAACGCTGCCAAAACGCTTTTGATGGGGAAAAACCGATTTGAAGCAAGTTTTTTAAAAAAATTTAGGTGATTACATTATTACCACTGGAGTTACTAAACATATAACTAATGCTAAGCATAATCATCAAAAGTTGGTGTCGGCTCTCGATTCCCTGAACTTCAGCATTATGCAAGAACCAATCACAGATTGCGACTGCCAATTTCTTAAATTAGGCATGCAGAGCATAAAATGTGAAAATTTAGAAATGGAAATTGTGTGGATTCAAATAAAATTAATAAATTTAATTACATATCTAGTGTTTCAATCGTTTGTTATTTACGCTATAATGTAGCTTAGCTAAAGTAAGTGTGTTTTAATAGCAGATATGACGAAGGAATTAGTTACCCATAAATATTCTTCATTACTCAATAGTAAAGCTGTAGTTATGTCTTAAACAAAAATCGGCGAGATCGCATTATATGTACTTGAATGCATCGCCACATAAAACTCACGCGGTATTGAAAAAAACAACGCTCGCAGCGAATCGTCTAGTATCGACTAGTGCAGTTTCAATAAGGAGTATAGTGAGTGAAACTCTGACTGAAAATTGCTATTGCTATAATAATTGTTTATCTGACTTAGGACGTGTTATGTGTTTTCCAAAATTGTGTTCCAACATTTATTGCTATCTTTTTAGTAAAATTCGAACTATTTTCTATGTAACGAGTAATCTACGTTTTCTGGGTCCACAAGTGGGTCTGAACCCAAATATTTTTGCGTGGACCCAAAAAAATTTTGCTGGACCCAAGCTGGACTTAGGCCAGTTTCGGCTTTGGAGACATAGGATTTGCAAATATATTCTATTACAAAGTGCAGGTTTTTAGCCGTTCGTTCTTACATGTGTACATAGTTGCTTACTGCTGGTTTCATGGATGGCCCCCGTCCTTTATCCTGACTTGGGACAGACAGAGAATAATTTATGTATTTGTAATAATGTAAAATTGCGTTTCATAATTACGTTTCTTTATTGTGTAAAAATTCGTAAAATTCTCGAGCCAAAAATTGTAAATCTGGACACAGAGTTTAAGGACTGGACCTAAAAAAATTACTGTACCCAGGGTCAGTTTTGAAATAAACAAACCTGCGTATAATATAATTAGATAATTATTATTATAAGCATTAAACATAGGTCTTCATTTTTCATTAGACTAATTTATGTTGTGTTTTGTCGTTAAGCCGGGGTTATTTTAGAGGGGGGAAGGGGGGGCGACCCCAAGGATCGGCTTCCCCCCCCCCTCCCGGCGAGCTCCCCCCAGACACCGACCCCTACTTTTTCGCAAAGACGACCCCTTAAAATTTACGTTTTTTCAAAAAATTGACCCCTTAAGAGGTCACTAGAAAATTTCTAACTCATATACACGCATATCGTAGGCTAAACGATCAATTATTTGGTCACCAAACCTAAAATATGCATGTATACTGTATATTATGGCCAAAAACTGAAAAAACCAGCGCCGCAGAGGTATGTTGGGACACCTGAAAGAAAAAAGTATTAATTTTTATAAAATTACTGACCCCTAGTTTCCGAAATGACCCCTTGCTACTGACCCCTTAGGGGTCAGTAAATTTTTCCGTTTACTGACCCCTATCTGGGAGGGCCTAAAATAACCCCGGTTAAGTAATGTATCATTTCATTCCAGGGTATTTTGGGACTTTCTTCAAGATGCCAAATGGATTGACCATATCAAAGCAAGAATACAACGGAAGCTGGCCACCGTTCGGGTTAGTAAATAGTGCCTTACTTATTAGTTTAAAGTTCAAGGAATCTTAAGATGGTGTCATGTTCTTGGGAATTTCTGGAAAATTGGTATAGTTCATGGAAATTTTAGGTTCGCGTAGCAAAAAATAATTTAGTATTTTTTGTATGTACATTGAAAATTTTATAAAATTTTCACTTCAACTATTTTATTTTCTGTTTTATTTTAACGTAATTTGAAACTAGCTTTCAACTGACCTACTTCAGATCTAAACCACAAGTAACAGACATAACATTTGAGCTGGCGTCGCTAAATATATTTCAGAATAAGGCTACATATCGTTCTCTATATCCATCTGTTTTTAGTTAAATCGTGTCAAAACGTTAGAAATCCATGGAAAATACGGATTTTTGTTGAAAATCGTAAACAGCGTTAGGCAGACACCATGTATTAATGTTATGTATTTTTGAATGGCGGGTGCAAGAGCGTGGGAAAGTAGTAAGTTGATGCATTGGGTCAGAATTAGTCACATTTCGCTTCGTCGTGGGATCTCTGACAAACCAAATTGTTTCAGTACGTTCAGTATATTGTGTCATATGTATTGTATACGTGGAGTCATGTTTACACTGAAATGCAGTGAAATTATTACTTCGATTTTGGTGGTATTTTTAACATTGCGACGCACTAATTTCCAGCAATTTAGCTATCAGTTTCTTTTAAGAGTACAGCATGTCTTAGTAGTACTGTGCGCTATTGTCATCGTTTGGAGGTACAAAGGAGGTAGGCTGATGTGGTTGCTGTGCCATTTTTGACCTAAAAACTTATTATTTTGGCACAATCTTCTCATTTAGGTTATACTAAAATACCAGCTTGTGATATGAATTTGATGTATGTTGTATATACAAATAGCCGTGTGTTTACTGCGGTACAACTAAAGTTTCGGCTGAGGAATGGAAAGTTCGGGGCTAAGATAAGTTTCGCTTATTTGAAAGTGTCACTTTTCAGATCATTCATGTCGTGGGCTCAAATTCGCATTGATACTGAGATAATCATGTTCCTTGCTTATTTAATTTAAGATGTTAGCAAAACGTTTCTTTGCAAAATAATGTTAAAGCTTACACTCGCTATATGCTGTTGGCGCTGTAGCATCGACTAGTGTAGGTGAAAAGAACTGTTGAATCGTAGTTGTTTTAGCTGCCGTATTTTATCGAAACCCTAAATTTGTCAAAGCTGGAGCCGGGCTTACTTGTACCAAAAATAACCAACGTCTTCCCACCGATCGTCAACGAATGGGGGCTTTGGGTCGATTTGAAAGTAGGTTTTTTATTTGTGTTTTTAGTTTCCGTTTGTTATGTTTGTTTTTGGATTCTATATAGTGAGTGAAATGGGCGTTGCGAAGAATTATAACTTTCCATAGCACTAAAAATTTCGATGGTGTCCGTTTCTGAAATTTTTGGGACTCCTATGCTTAGCTCAACTTTTGGACCGATTCACTCGCGGTATAGCTTAGTTGGAAGCTTAAAATTTCTGTTTGTGCCATTTAGTTAGACGTGATAACGGATTCCAACTCGTTCTGAGATAAAACACGCTAGACGGGCAGGGTCATGTCAAAACGAGTCCCACAAAATATATTCTTGGTTGTATCTCAACAACCGCCAAAGATATTTTAGCCAAGTGTGCTTCATTTTGTACAGCATTTAAGGCTCTATAAAAGTGAATATTAACGTTTTGTACAATGCCACTCGTGGAAACAGGATTAGGGTCCTAGGGAGTTTTAACAGGATCCACGAGACCCAAATAAACGACGGTCATCTATGTGTTATGTTGGCCTTATTTTGTAGAGCAGATCAGGCTATATACAGCTACATATGACGCATTATTATAAGTGTGCATCTTTTAGTCTAAGGTAAAAATGGAGTTTATGATGGGCCTATAAGACCCGAAATATACGAAAACGATCAAATCTCCGCTAATAAATATGAATGGGTGATATGGACCTCATATTGTAGACCAATTTATACTCTTTGTAGTTGCACATGAGATACCAATATTATCATTATTTACGCCACAATGTTGTGTCAAAATGGGTTTTTGAGTGAGCCCAATACACCCAAAATACATGAAAATGTCTCCGCAACCGCTCGGGCAACATGGCTGACGGTTGGGTATTTTAAACAGCTATTTATCCTTTATGTAGCTGCATATGATGTGCTGGTATTGTAATTACAAAGTTGCACAATGGGGTCAAAATGGGTTTTTGATTGGTCCCATGAGAACCAACAATCAACAATACACGAAAACGGCAATATCTCCGCAACCGCTCCAGCTATAATACGGGTGTTCATGTTACATATCTCATTTTGTAGATATTCATTTGCTCCATGCAGTATGATATTGTCATTATTTATGTGGGTGATACTAGGCTCTTTCTGTAGAGCTATTCAGCCTCTGCGTAGCTGTGTATTGCCCGTTGTAATTGTGGTTTCTTACGCTACGCAGTTGAGGCTAAATGTTTTTTCAAATGGCCCGTTGAAGACTAAATACACAGTAAGCAGATATATCTCCTTAACTTTTCAGGCATCATTAAATGATTTCGTCCCAAAGTGCTATTTAGGTCCATTAAAAACAAACTTGATTAAATTGAACATTCTAGTGACTTTGTCATCACTATTTTAAGTATCTAACAACATCCTACACCCTTAAAATTGGATTAACCGTGTTTAAAAGAGCAAAGAAAAATTCTATTTTTCGAATCTCGTTCGCCCAAGGAGCAAATTAGGTTCGCTAAAAATCAATATCGTCCCAGTTTTACATTTTAACCGTCGCTTAGTTGATTTCTCTCGTGAACGGTGATGTTCTAAGTTATGAATTCATTTTACAATGAGCGTAAAGTCAGCAATCGTTTGAGGACCGATGTCGTAGCGATTATGTTTTATGGGTGAACCTCCTCATAATCAGCCTAAATCTGCGTTGTATCGCTAGAGTGACATATTAATAAAAGTTTCGCTAATTTGTTTTTGTTTTATTGATTTTAGCTAGAATATACCGGCGGCGTCAAGCTTGTTCTCGAGACTAAACTCAATCTGATGAAACTGAAAACGGAAAGTGGATCTGCTGAAGCCAAAGCCGAAGCATCGAAAAGGTGAGTTTCATGATGTCGCTTGATTGATAGATATTTGTGCTTCGAAAGCTGGGCGATGAATAGAATGTTGAAATATTTTTTTAGGTTCCGGCGTTAGCCTTCGTAATTCTTGTTGGAAAAATATGTTGCGGCGACTGGAGTATTAACAGCACGGCAGTACCAGTCGAAATTGAACTGCGATGTCGTAATACAACGATGACCAGTCAAGAATTTGGAAAATTCTATTAAAAACGCGTTTTGCTAAAATCAGCTCTTCGTCACGAGTTTTTATGCTTGTGGAAAACGTTTTTTAACCCCGCGTTAAGAATAAAGGTAGCATATAATCTTGAACCAAAGTAGCGACACAGTCAAAGGTTTGTTAGTCCTTAATACAGGGGTGTTAATCCGAACTAGTGAATAATTATTGACGAAGTTTGCTATGATATATCGAAGAGGTAAATCTGATGTAGGGCTGGTCATACGGACATTTGATGAAAATTTTATGTTATTTTACAGCAAATTAATTTTGTCTAAAAGTTGATCCAAAATATTCAAATTTTACCGTTAACACTAATCCCAGCGAATTGGGAGTTATCCTTGTGAGCATAACCGCACCTGGTTTGTCGCTTCCGCTGGATTCTCCAACAACTAATCGTCACATCTTAACTGGCCTCTCTCCACAGAGAAGGGAGGGCCCCAGGATTTTCGAGGTCCCCTCAAGATTTCCGCGGTTTCCTCAGGTCATGAGCCAGGTGCATGTGCTTCATTTTGGTCAAATTCCTCTGCAGCCCCTGGTATTTTGATATGGCATTAGAAATGATCGTCCTAACGAACTATTATAACAAAATCCACTGCTTATATTTCGATTATTTATGACAAAACCTTAAGCAAAATGAAGTGCCGTCAGCAGAAATACTCATTTTCATTAGGTAAATAATTATGTAACTAAAGCAACGATAAAAAGAAGTAGTAAATATGCAGGAAAAGCACGAAAATCCAACTATAAAATCCCCAGTTTACCCTGGGTTTCGGTTTTCCCACTATAGGTAAGCTGGCCGATTTCTAACAGCTAGTTCTTCATCCCCGTAGTTTGGAACTGTCCACCTCGGCTCAAAGCCTCCGGGTAAACTTGTGGTCCTAGCAGATGCCAGCTAATTAGCAATTTTTAATGTTTACTGTCACCATTAGACGTTATCTGGCTCGATTGACAGCTTCTTATAGCTTTGGTGATGTAGAAGACGTGCCATTGTTGTTTCTACGATGAAACATTAAATTCTTGACGACCCTAAATTATTTTAAAGCGCCAAACACCCAGATCAGAATTACAAATATGGGACGAATTCGTCAACGAACCGAATATTGTTGCGTCTTGTGATTAGTAGTTAAAGCGATTATTACGATAATTTGGGTCAGTTTTATATTTCATTAATTAGTTATAATGGCCTGTCATACTAAATAAAATATTGTAAGTAGCGCGGTAATGCTTGGAATCTATCCAAGTACTATATTTGTGAAACCGGATTTCAAAACAAGAATTACTTTGGCCTGAAAATTTGTCTATTTAGTTTTAGGTCAAGCTATGTATATTATTTTAGGTCAAGCTGTATTTTAGGCTTTGCTACGGTAGGAAACAACAATCAGCTCGTTTCATTGTTATGCGTACGGTAATTTCATTGATATGTTTAAACCATTTTTTGTGTTTTTCGTTTATAGTGGTTGATAATTTTTTGTTTATATTTTTGTTTTCAGTGCCACATATTCTGACGATGACGTGCCCGAAAGTCCTGAGTCGTCAGCGGACGAAGATTCTGCGATTCAACTACCCGGATTTCAGAAACAAGACGCGTAAGTTAGCAGTCCGGTGCCAGGGTTTCGAACAAATCTAATAATTTCTTCGAGGTTTTTGCTATGAATTTCTTTGTCAGGATATCACTAGCGGAATGTGGATAACAAGTTTGGTTTCCCGAAAATTCATCGCAGCAGGAATTGTTTTAACAGTATTATATTAAATCGGATTGCAGTCGTAAGTGTTTTTGGGTCCACAGGTGGGTCTGGACCCAGGGTAGTTTTCGCTTCGAAGACATAGGGTCTGCTAATAAATTCTATTACAAAGTGCAGGGTTTCAGCCGTTTGTGCTTAAATCTGTATATTGTTGCTTGCTGCTGGTTTCACCTATGGCCCTCATCCTTTGTCCTGGCTTCGGACAGGCAGAGAATAATTTATATATTTGTAATAATGTCAAATTGCGTTTCGTAATTACGTTTCTTTATTGTGTAAAATTTCGTGAAATTCTCGAGCCAAAAATTGTAAGTCTGGACCCAGCGTTTAAGATATGGACCCAAAAAAAATTTGCTGGACCCAGGGTCCAATTTGAAAAAATAATCCTGTTTGTAGTGTCTTACTCCATTTGTTGGCTTATACTTCTATGTGTATACTGGCTCCTCCAAGCAACAAAATTACATTTGGGTGTACCCAATTACGGAACTTTGGAGAATGGAAAGTATATGAACTCGGTTCTCTCCAGTTGCACTTGGGGTACCATAAAGTATGTAATTTAGAAACTGATTGCAACTGTGCCTACGTATAAAGGACGAATTTTAGCGATTTTAGCTCTCGGCATTTTTAGACAAAATCGGGAAAAATAAGCATATTTTTATCCCATCAAAAAAGTGATAAATTTTTAGTCGCACAGCAAAGTACCTGGTGGTCATAAACTGCGAGAGGCCAAAATTTGCCTGGGGGTTTCCCTCTATTTGGCGAAGTAAAGGAACAGTTATGATTCACAAGTATCAACTGGGCTATCGATTGCTAGAACTTAACAGATTTTATACCTTGCTCAGTTGGCATAATACTATGGTTTCTGTGATTTTGGCTTGGAAAGTGTGGTTTATCACCAAAATTTGAGCAATTTTTCCTAAATTATCCGACACCTTCTTTTGATCTCTATCGTGATCATTATTTTTGTTTAGATTGTGCATTGATTTGCGAAAGGCATTTCTTTGAGAATTAGCTGCATGTATGTCAATACGAAAAATTCGATAACTGGGTTCAGCAGCATAGTGTTTTCGGTGGTGCGTTATATTTTTCTGTAGTTAGCATTTTGAGGAAACACATTGAAACATTTTTATATAACCGTACTTTTTAGTATAACATTTTAGCAAATGTTCATAATGTACCCATGAATAAAAGTGGGACACTCATGCCACATTACGTTATATACGTTGTGGGATAACACTGTGTACATTTATCATTTAGTTGTCTCACTTTTAAAGGGGGCAAGTTTCTCGCTTTGTCCTTTCCCCCTCTCCTTTTGTTCCAAAGCCAAATTTATTTTTGGTTTAGCTTCGGAACAAAAGTTAAAGGGAAGGCAAAACCAAAGTTGAGTGATGACAAAACAAAACTTGGAAATGTAGGACAAAAGTGGCAAACTTGCACCCTCAATGTTGGACAACTAAAGGAGAAATGTGCCGCGTCATCCCACAACGTATTTAACATAGTGTGTGCACACTTTTCTTCAAACAGTTAATCATGAACTCTTGATTCTAGAACTTCATCGTCGACACCGAAGCAAACAGCTGGAAAAAAGATCATTCAAATAGTTGACAAAATTGCTCAATCCAAATACTTTCAGGAAGCGTCGGAAAATAAATTTGTCAAAAAGGTGATGCAGGGTAAGTTTAAGTGCATTAGCACTATGGGCTATGAGTTTGCTTCGGACGTCGTGTTGCAGCTGAGTTCTTGCGTTATAAAAAAGAAACGGATATAGGAAACCCGTTCTGGCTCAAAAACATGTTGACTACTTGTATGCCATTTACTGTCTAAAACGGTTTAGATAGAACGAAATTGCAAGCAATTCAACTCGTCTTTGTCCGAAATTCCGTCTTTGTCCGTTTATGCTGTACTTGCTAGTTTCAAACATTATAAAAATGTTTTTCACTCGCGCACATTTGGCAATAGTTTAGTAGTTGTGTTGGCATCTTTGGGGCTTATCTGCATACCCTTTCGAGCTCCGAATACTAGTACCTGGCAAGCCAGAGTAATACGGAGCTAGCTTGGTTTCACCCACCCTGACGCCCTGAGTGTAAAAGCCGCTTGCTCGGCTTCAAATATTTCAGAATACATTTCGTTTAAATCAAGTTACGTTTTAATTTCTTATTACAATAAACGGAAAATTTAAAATTGGAACTGTAACAAATTCATTTAATTTTTTGGCGTCAGTTGGTCATTTTGATCATTCTCTTGACCGATTGGTTTCATCAGTGTTTGCTCGAATTGGACTTCTTCAAAACTGCCGACTAATTTTCGAACGTTTAGACAAGCGAAATAAATCTGTTCAGAATTTGAACATGCTCTTTTTGCTTACTAAGTTCCTAATTTTGGATTCAGAGATCTGAACTCACATTGTATCTAATTAATTTGTAGAAATATCTGACACACGACTAATTCTGATGGTCGAAGTCAAATATCTTGATGGAACACTTTCACTGAACATTCCGCCACCGCCTACCGATCGCATATGGTAAGTTTTGGAAAGTTTCGGTTGTTGCGCCACACTCGCTCTGGTTACAGAAAAATAGCCTACATCTTAGTAATACTTATTTTCATTCATAAGTTGGCCTCTTCACAGTGTCTAGACGGTATCTGGGGGGCCCCCAGCTCCAACACAGAAATGCCTGAGGATTTTTCGTCCATGTTAGCTGAGGAAACCGTGCAACACACGTTCACTAGTGGTTTTATAATTGTATTTTACCGTGTTTTTCAGCGCTTTTGCCACGGTTTTCCGTGGTTGCACCGAAGTTTTGTTTAGTATTGTGCAGCTTTGCTTAACCGGTGACAGAATGAGAGATAAAATTAGGTTATGGACAAGATAATATTATTGTCTATGGCCAAAAATGCACCCATTACCCGGTCCCAATGTAATTAAATTCCGTAGGATATACTCTGAAACCAGTCTAAGCTTAAAAAGATGGTTGTTCGGGTGGCTTAGCTCATATGAGTATTGGAAATACATCATCATCAGATGCTGAGGCTAAACTTTTTAAGTACATAATGTTTGGCAAATGTGGTTACTGCTTAAAAATACGCTCAATATTAAGTTAACTCGATCATGACCAATCTTTATCTACGCAGAGACAGTCCCAACTTAAAAAAGTGGCAATTCATATGGTCCGGCAAGTATACTAGCACCTTGCCAACCAGTGGAAACTGAGCGAGAATGACCGCTTAGAAATATTCGGAAACTTGAAATATTTGCCTTACTGACATTTGAGGCTATTTAAAAATGTGCTGCGTGAAAATGGTCCGATCCTAAAGACCACCCATAGCCGTGTAATGACACGATACGTCAGCAATGGGTCTCCTACTGTAATACCATGGTATTCAGCGTGCTTGAGACCGTATATATAAGAATGTTTTGACGCTCACACTCCGCAATAACTTGCCACAAACAAAAAATCTGTTCTCTGAGTATAGGTCAGCACACCGGACACACCATCTGGAACGATACGATACAGAACAATAGCGCTCCGACGGCATTATTCAGCATGCTTGGAAACATATATAAGAATGCTTTGACGCTCCGACACCGCCATAACATGCCACAATGTCTAAAAAGTCTTCTGGGAAAATAGGTCGACACAACCTAAGACATTCCCGTATCATCCTTGAACGACATGCAGCAAGCATAGGTCCACGACGTCAACATCGTGATATAACCGTACTCTAAACCCTTTGTAAAGATGGCATGGCGGTCGTACTCTACCATAATAGGTCACAAAAAAAATAGTGATTTGTGAAAACGGGCCCACATACACTGTTTGGACTCGTAGCAGCCCAGGAAATCGCCTAACAAAAAAGCGATGAACAACACAGTTGTAGCTCTTGATGAGCTGATATCTCCGTTGGTCTTTGTTTTTGCTGCGATTCCTCTATCGCGATATATGCATCGCGAAATGTTACCCGTGACACAAAGTGTGACCCTTAACCCTTTTCGGACCCTTTTTAACTTGAAGACGTGATCGTCTGTTTGAGTGTATAGCGAAAGGCCACAAATAAACTGGATTTGTGATGAAATACAAAAAAATGTGAAGATCCATGCATCCGGTGATGAGTCATGATCTCCACAGACGGACAAAATATGAAATTTTTACGATTTTTGCCGCTAGCAAAGTTACAACTGGAAACTCCGCTCGCCTTGCTCGCTTCGTTTTAATATGTACAATCGCCTATATATAAGTATTGTATGACACGCCGAGGTTAAAATTCCTAAATTCTAAATGTCTAATAGTGACGTCAACCAGTTTTATTTGAGTACTGTGTGACTAGTTAATAAATTATTTTAATCTACTCCTAGTTAGATTGATTGTTTGGCGATTGAGTTAGTTTTACATGACGGGGTGGACAAGGAGCAATTGATATTTCTATATTTGAGGCGTGTGTTTTTAGGTACGGGTTCCGAGCACGACCACTGCTGAAACTAAACGCCTATCCACAAGTTGGCGACAAAGTTCTGAATATCGCTCACGTTACCGAATGGATTGAAACAAAGCTGAAAACACTTTTTGAAGTATGTATGTATGTTAGCTGGCTAGGTGATTGGTAGAGGCGCACGGAGAACAAATGCCCACCGCTCAAATAATAAGATTCTGTTGCTTTGGCATTACCGAAAAGATTGAAACAAAGTGAAAACACTTTGAAGTTTGTATGTTAGCTGGTTAGGCTAGGTGGTTGGCACACGGAGAAAAAATGCCCACGGCTCAAATAATAAGGTTTCGCTGCTTCGACATTTTGTTTCAATGTGGTCGCCCTGTGTACTTTATGTATTATTTAAAAGGGGATTTATTTATTTATTTCCAGTGTTTGTGGTAGTGCTTGCGGTAAACCTGCTATGTAGGTTGGGGCAAGCCAAAACATAGTTATTTTTAACATAATTTATTTCGCAGTAGTGAAAGTATATACTAAGCACTTCGGACGGCAAAATCTCAACCATGGTGAAAATTCAATTTAATTAACATTATTTGATAATCAAACATAGGCGATGACAACCCGTCAGTACATCTAGAAATCTACGGTACTCGCCAGTAATGAGTGTTCAGTTTCGAACGACCGAACATCAAACATAATTTTTTTGTGCGAACAAGTCTCGAACGAACTTAGAATAAATTTTAAAAAAGGACATCATTTATGTATTACCAGCGCGAAAGCCGGCCTTCGGCTGCCGCGGGCCTTCGGCCCGCTTCGCGCTGGTAGTATGGCAGAGTGGGCCTGCGGCCCCTGTTTTTCCGGAAAACAATATTTTTTAAGTTATGACATTTATAAAAAAATACAAACTTACTCTGTTTGTCAAAAACAGTATCATACCATTACGGATATGTCAAAATGTCGAAAACAGTATCATACGCTTGCGGATGTGTCAAAATGATAAAAACACTATTATACCCTTATGGATGTGTTAAAATGTCGAAAACACTATTATACCCTTATGGATGTGTTAAAGTGTCGAAAACAGTATCATACCTTACGGATGTGTCAAAATGCCGAAAGCAGCATTACACCCTTATGGATGTGTTAAAATGATGAAAACAACATTACAACCTTACGGGTATGTTAAAGTACTGAAAACACTATTACCCACTTACGGAAGTGTCAAAATGTCGAAAACCCTGTTATACTCTTATGGATGTGTAAAAATGATGAAAACAACATTACCCCATTACAGATGTGTTAAAATGATAAAAACAATATTACCCCCTCGCGGTTGTGTTAAAATAGCGAAAACACTATTACACCCTTACGGATGTGTCAAAATGTCGAAAACAGTATTATACCCTTATGGATGTGTCAAAATGTCGAAAGCGGTATCATAAGATGGTTTAAAAGGAGGTCCCCCAATTAGGGGGTACATCCCATTTGCAAAAGTTCGTCGATAGTTTCGTCACGCCTTAAAGAAATGAAACAAAAAAAAGATTGTCAAAATCCATGAAGCAGTTGAAAAGTTACATCATGAAAACCAATAAAATGACACTATTTTTTATTCAAAGGGGGTGGGTTGTGAAAAAAGCGTAGGGATGCCCAAAAATAGTAGCAGTGCATTCACATATTCGATGTCCTATCCAACAAAAACCATAAAAATTCATAAACGGTTTCAAAAGTCATGGTCAAAAATATGTGACAAACCCAAAACTTGGGACACACAAACAGACATACGGCAATTACTTTATAAGATAGTTTAAAGTGGGGTCCCCCAATTTAGGGGGTACATCCTCACTGCAAAATTTCGTCGATACTTGCGGCACGTTCTAAAGAAATGAAACAAAAAAAGTTCGTCAAAATCCATGAAGCAGTTGAAAAGCTACATCATGAAAACCAATAAAATGACAC
>JASANE010004882.1:0-26991 GCA_030248225.1 Trileptium ribeirensis
CTATGTATTTTTGTCCCATGTGGCTTTTTACCCAGAATAAGTTTTTATGTATGAGTAAACCCTAGGATCACCGCCTAGCATAACCTTGTCATTAGCGCTTGGCGATCGCTTGTTCGGTGTACCAACACCGTCAACATCTAAGAGAACATAAAATTAGTGTTTTGGGCAACATATCCAAAACGTCAAAAAACAAAATCTTGATCTTAGCGATTAAGTTCTGCTCCAAAATATTAAGTAACCGATTACGGACCATTTGACATTTGGACTGGATAGAAAGAAAACATCTTTTATTGCTGTTTAAAAACTACACATCACAGGTGTTGTTGGCAAAGTACGCCTATATCATTAATAAAACAAAATGTTTTAGTGTAATAAAACGCGGGAAATGCTAGCTCAGATGTTCTGCATTGTGCAAAGAAATCATGGCAATACAGCAAACAGGCGAATTGTATTAGCAAATAGAAATTATCCCGTTTAGTAATCGGTTGCTCTGCGTTCGTGGACAGAAATTTTTTAGTTTCGAATAAGTTATGACTGTTTTGACGTCTAAAAAAGTTCGCGTACTATAGTGTCAGACGAGGATAATAGGTGGCGCGCTTAAGTCTATTCCTGCATTATTGCCCAGGACTTTTTAAATCTAATGAGTCGACAGGGTTTAGATTAAAAAAACACGTGCCAGGTCTCTAATGGTGTTTAGGATACGAGCTAGCTAAATCACAAAAAACGATACCTATCCGTCCAATGTACACAACTATAGAGAAAAACGGTGGAAAATGAGCTTTTACGCCACGCCGCTATAACTGTACGGGAATTAAAATATATTAAAGCTTTCTCAACTTTACACACTAATCTTGTGATCATTTAAATTTACACACCTTAGGAATCCTTATGATTAGGATGATCAGAACAAAGCATCGATTTTGTCAAAATGATATGGTTTATGTGCTAAACAGTTAAATGCCACTAGTAACTGGTTAAATGCCCAATGGAATTTTTTGCTTTCCAGACCGAAAAACAACACAATTATTGACACGAGATATTGACAATACTCTTTCCAAGAACGGTTCCTGAAGCAAAAAATTGTTTGAATTAGTTAAAATATCTATTAACATAAACGAAGGGTCCAGGCTGCACTTTTGAGGCAAATTGATAGCAATTTTAACATTTATATTAAAAACACTGGATTCCAAAAAAAATTCAAATTTTGGAAATCCCGCTTTGATCGAGTGGCGCCATTATTTAATGCCACCTGGTAATATCCGACCCATTGCCTCGAACCAGGGGTAGCCAGTTTAGGCCCCTTTCAAAATTTTCTGCAAATGAAGATGCTGCCGTCAATTTAGACAAGTTTAACGATTTGGTAAAATATGCCAAAAAGTACTATAGCGTGTACCTATACAATACAAGTAGCTGGATATAGCTTCATGTTATCTTATTCAGGATTCACTTCTCGTACATCGACTACGCACTCTGTAGCAGCCTACTTGACTGCCTTCAAATTTCCAGTTTTGTTACGATAATCATTTCCATACTCTATTCTTAACAACCGCGCATCTTATAGCATTTTAGTGCCAATAATCGCTTTTAGACTTAAAGTATTCGATTGAAAATGTATATCTGAATATTTTATGGATATTGATTCATTGTCTTTCGTTGAACGAGTCAACGAGCACAATGTGTAAATCAAAGCTGTTGATGGTCTGTCGGTTTAGAGGCGTAGATAATCTCGGGATGGGAAAGTCCTCGGGGGAGACAGGGAGCATGCCAGGGGGTGTAGACTTTTTAATTTCTTGGGACGCAAAATTTTTTCAGTTTTGCTAAAATGTTTCCCAAGTTTTGCCAATTTGCGATAAGTTTTCTTAGTTTTTCTTATTTTTTCCAATTTTACCACAATTTTTGCCAATTTTCATCCTATTTTTGTTTATATGTTCTGAAAGAGTTGGGCGCACGGCCAAGGGCGGAAAGACCGGTACGGAACTTTCAGCGGGGTTGATTTGACTTGAGGAGGGTATATGACTCTTGACGGGTACCCCCAACCCTCTACCAATGTGATGCAGATACCGCATTCAATACACTATAAGCTTTAACCAAAAGGTCTATACGTAAACAACCTATAAACTGGACACATAGTACATTTTTAAAAACAAAAACTTTTTAATCCGACATGACATTTACACTCACCAATTTGAGTTATGGTCGTGAAGAACATTGTAACAAAATATTTGTTTTTCTCAATTTCAAACAGATTTTTTATTGTCGACGAAAGCTTGCGGTTACGAAAACTACATTTCCTCACTGTAACACCCAACTGTGCATGAAAAGAAAAGTTATGATATAGTATTAAACGTTTTATAAATACGGTAATTAATTACCAAGCCGTTCCACATCAGTTTCAGGGACTTCCGAGCGCGTCATGCGAGTGAATACTTTTAGAACTGATATCAATTTAAATAAATTATAAAAAGAAGGATTTACCTAGTATGAGTTTATGACAATAATATATGTAAAATTGTAAGTTAGTAGCAAAGCTAAACACTAATTACAATAAACAGTAACCCGAAACTCTCCTCTTTGTCTTTGCTAGTCAACCATGACACTTGGTTTGCAAACAATACCTAGCTAAGTAAATGTGGACAAATCGTATAGTCAGAGCAGACTATACCTTGTCCCTACTAGTGAGGCCAGACTATTGGGACATAGTTAGGACATGGCGCACACAAATTATCGTAAACGAGCCATAAAATGATCTGTAGTGTCTCTGCGTTGTTGGTGTGCAATTGTTATAGAGGTTTCGATTCGACATTTCCTAACGGTCACCAATCATGAGAGATGATGATTCATTCGTAGTTTAAAGTTGACGAAATCAAAGACATGCTGTCCGCCCGTTTTCTCTTATCGTCATTCTAGGACATTTGATACCGTTATTTTATATAACAAATGAAATTGAAAGTCAACCTGTAATTAAAAATTACCTGGATACTTTTATCATTGCTTTAATCGTAAAAATGTAAATCTACACAGTCGTGCGATTCAATCTCACAGCCTTCGTATCATTTTATTATGTTTACTCTTTATCGAATTCAAATTTTCTAACCTACGAATCAAGTACTGTCTGTACTTTTAAATTTCATTGTTCTCAAAATTAAAATTAACCAAACCTCCCAGAGTTTCTGTTTTGGCATTACTAACTTAAGAATCCATTACCCAATTTCCACAAATTCCACACTTACAACACCCTGATTTCCTAATTGTACATGTTCACATTATCAGGAATTCAAAGATTTTTCAGTTTAATCAAATCCCAAAAATTTTCTACTCACTATTTTCAGGTTTGCAAGTCCTAAAATTCCCAGGTTCCGTAAATTCATTTATACACAAACTGTCATGTTCCAGAATTATAACATTCTCAGATTCCATAAATTCGAAAATTTCCAGATTCCATAATTCCCTGCTTTTTCATAATTTCGAAATTCCCAGGGTCCTTTAATTCCACAAATATATAATTTTGCAAGTTCAAATATTCCCCGTTTCTCAAGTTCCGACACTACCCAAAGGCTGACATACCCTTATTCTATTAAATTCTCATATTTGAAAATTTCCGAACTCCCTATATTGCAACATTTTCAAAATTCCGAGATTCTCAGGTTCCCAAATTCCTTAAATTGGAACATTTTCAAAATTCCCAGATTCCAAAATTCTCTAATTTTTGGTTAGCAAGTTCCCGGAAAATGGGAATTTTTATTCTGTGAAATCCCCGGAACTTGGGAAGCTCCTCAGGGTTACTTTGGCCGTGTAGTCTATACCACACTGTTATGGACACTACAGTGCCTAGGTGTACTATTTGAAAATACCACCAGAAACGCTAGGTGTCCAAGACGCCATATAAATAGACGGTGGCAGAGCCACTCAGGCAGTACAAAACTTTCACATGTGGGGTCCATTATAACGTAAACGTTGCATAAATACGAAAATATCGTTGTTTTAAAAATTTTCGTTTAGCGCCCTTCACAAGCTAACCTATTAGCTTTGCAAAGCACGCTTTTTTGTGCATTAAAGTTGTGCTATTGTAACTGGAAGCATGTTTTACGGATATATGACCATAAATATCACCAATTTCCATTTTTTCGCAATTTTTCATTGTCATTTTATATTTCTGGCTTTTAGAGTCGATTCCGGCCCTTGTGACAATTTATCAGCCTCGCTTTACTATATAAGCTAAATATATTTGTAGGTCTGGCTCAGCCTAAACAATGTAATATTGGCTGATCGCGGCTAGCCAAGCATGGTTTTAGAGCCGCGGCAGACTGTGACAAAATCCGGCCCTGCTGCGCACATCTTAAGGTAAATGATGCATTAGGAAAGCGGTAAGACGAATCATGAAAGCATATATGTGGGACTTGAATACATTAAAGGCAAATGAAATAGAAAAAGGACAGACATACCCCAAAGATAGGGAAGTCAAATAGATATTTAAATTAGGGCTGGTAATACCTTGTATGAACGTGGAAATCTAAACGGTTGGCCGGATGATTCCCTGTAAGGTTTCGTCAGGTTTACTATCAAAACTAAGGAAAAATACCTACAGTTTGGATTGAAATACTGTATAATTTAAAAGGAAAAGTGTCTAGCAAGTTAGAGTACAAATAAAGTATCTAACAGGAATTCCAAGTTAGTATAACATGGTTATAAAGGAATTTTACATGGAAAGGTCTAGTATGGCATTCAATACAAGATGTTGGAAATAAACGAGATACAAGTGGGACAATCAAAATCCCGTAGATAATTAATTGAAGAATTACTTAAAAGTTCGGAATTTCTGAAAAGTTTGGAAGTTTGAATATAGGTCTATCCTGAATTTCAAAAATTTGTAGGCAAGATGTCCTACAATTAAAAAGTTTCATAATTGTCTTTTTTAATATTCTGGCTTTGTCCAAGCTGATTGTGCAACACCAATTATCCAACAGGAATTTTTTAGTATTAGGTTCTTCGTTTTATGTGATGGCTATATTTATATCTATTATTACTTAGCTAGTCTGCCTGCGCTTGACTTAGAGTGCCTTCAAATTGTGCCGATTTGATGTGATCCTAGCTACTGTCACTAATTTTCTACAAGCAACAATAGCAGCCCCTGGTAAATACGCGAAAACGGAGGCGAACTCTACAGCTTAGACTCAATAATATCAAGAAAGCACAGCCGCCTACGCATGACTTAGAGTGCCTGCAAACTGCACTCGATTCGATCTGATCCAAGCTACTGTTACTAGTTTTCTACAACAAACAATACAGCCCCTGGTATTTAAGCGAAAACGTACGCGAACTTTGCAGCTTAGATTCAGTAATATCAAGAAAACACAGCCTCCGGCGCGTGACTTAGAGCGCCTGCAAATGGCCCCCGATTCGATCTGATCCGAGCTACTGTCACTAATTTTCTATAAGCGACAACAACCCCTTTCAAATACTCGAAGGCGCAGTCGAACTCTAGGACTTAGAATCAGTAATAACAAGAAAGCAGAGCCGCTTGCCCCTGACTTAAAGTGCCTTCATATTGCGTCTGATTCGATCTTGTGCGAGCTGATGTCAATAATTTTCTATAAGCAATAATAACCACGCCTTCCGAATACGCAAAGACTTAGACTCAGTAATATTGTGAAAGCTCAGTCGCCTGCGCGTGACTTAGAGTGGCTACAAATTGCGTTCGATTTGATCTTACCCGAGCTACTTTAATTAATTTTCTATAAGCAACAGTGACAACCCCTTTCAAATACGCGAAGGTGTAGTCCAATTCTAGAACTTATACTCAGCAATATAAGGAAAGCAGAGCCGCCTGCGAGTAACTTAAAATGTCTTCAAATTATGTCCAATTCCATCTGATCTAAGCTAATGTCACTAATTTTTAAGCAACGATAACAGCCCCTTGAAAATACGTAAAGACGGAGGCGAACTATGCAGCTTAGACTCAGTAATATCAGGAAAGTACATCTGCCTGCGCTTGACCTATAGTATCTTCAAATTGCGCCCAATTTGATGTGATGCGAGCTACTGTCACTAATTTTCTATAAGCAACAATAACAACCCCTTCCAAATATGGGACGAAGTAGTTGAAATTTGTAGCTTAGACTCAGTAATATGAAGCAGGCACAGTTGCCTGCGCAGGATTATAGTGCCAGCAAATTGCGTCCGATTCAATCTGATCCGAGCTACAGTCACTAATTTTCTAAAAGCAGCAATAGCAGCCCCTGGTAAATGCGCGAAAACTGAGGCGAACTCTACAGCTTAAACTCAGTAATATCAAGAACCGCATGACTAATAGTGCCTGCAAATGGCACCCGATTCGGACTGATCCGAGCTACTGTCACTAATTTTCTATAAGCAACAATAACCACGCCTTTCAAATACGAGAAGACGGAGACTCAGTAATATTGCGAAATCTCAGCCGCCTGCGCGTGACTTAGAGTGGCTACAAATTGCGCCCGATTTGATCTTACCCGAGCTACTCTCACTAAATTTCTATAAGCAACAGTGAAAACCTCTTTCAAATACGCGAAGGCGTAGGCGAACACTATAACGTATACTCAGTAATATCAAGAAAGCAGAGCCGTCTGCGCGTGACTTAGAGTGCCTTCAAATTGCGCCCGATTTGATATTACCCGAGCTACTCTAACTAATTTTCTATAAGCAACAGTAACCACCCCTTTCAAATACGCGAAGGTTTAGGCGAACTCTATAACTTACACTGAGCATAATCAAGAAAGTAGAGCCGCCTGCGCGTAACTTAAAATACCTTCAAATTATGTCCAATTCCATCTGATCTAAGCTAATGTCACTAATTTTTTAAACAACAATAACAGCCCCTTGAAAATACGCGAAGACGGAGGCGAACTATGCAGCTTAGACTCAGTAACATCAGGAAAGTACATCTGCCTGCGCTTAAGTTAGAGTGCTTTCAAATTGTGCCCGATTTGATGTGATCCGAGCTACTGTCACTAATTTTCTATAAGCAACAATAACAACCCCTTCCAAATATGCGACGACGTAGTTGAACTTTGCAGCTTACACTCAGTAATATGACGCAGGCACAGCTGCTTGCGCATGACTTAGAGTGCCTGAAAATGGCACCCGATTCGATCTGATCCGAGCTACTGTCACTAATTTTCTATAAGCAACAATAACCACGCCTTCCAAATACACGAAGACTTAGACTAAGAAATATTGTGAAAGGTCAGCCGCCTGCGCGTGACTTAGAGTGGCTACAAATTGCGCCCGATTTGATTTTACCCGAGGTACTCTCACTAAATTTCTATAAGCAATAGTGAAAACCACTTTAAAATACGCGAAGGCGTAGGCGAACACTATAACTTATACGAAGTAATATCAAGAAAGCAGAGCCGTCTGCGCGTGACTTAGAGTGCCTTCAAATTGCGCCCGATTTGATCTTACCCGAGCTACTCTCACTAATTTTCTGTAAGCAACAGTAACAACCCCTTTCAAATACGCGAATGCGTTCGCGAACTCTATAACTTATACTCAGTAAAATCAAGAACGCAGGGCCGCCTGCGCGTAACTTAAAATGCCTTCAAATAATGTCCAATTCCATCTGATCTAAGCTAATGTCATTTATTTTCTACAATTCAAAATTACAATGCCTTGCAAACACGCGAAGACGTAGGCGAACTCTACGGCTTAGACTAAGTAACATCAGGAAAGCACAGCCGCCTGCGCCTGATTTAGAGTGCTTTCTAATTGCACTCTATTCGATCTGATCCGAGCTACTGTAACTAATTTTATATAAGCAGCAATAGCAGCCCCTGGTAAATACGCGAAAACGCAGGCGAAAACCACAGCTTAGACTCAGTAATATGAAGAAAGTACAGCCCCTGGGTGTGCTTAGAGTGCCTGCAAAATGCGCGCGATTCTATCTGAACAGAGCTATTGTCACTAATTTTCTACAAGCAACAATAGTAGCCTCTCGCAAATGCGCGAAAACGTAGGCGAACTCTACAGCTTAGACTCAGTAATATCAAGAATGCACATCCACTCGCGCGCAATTTAAAGTACCTTGAAATTGTGCTAGATTCGATCTGATGCCAGGTAGAGTCAGTAATTTTCTAGAAGCAACAGTAGCAGCCCCTTCCAGATACGAGAAAACGCAGACGAACTCTACAGCTTATACTAAGGAATATCAAGAAAGCACAGCCGCCTGTGCGTGACTTAGAGTGCCTGTAAATCGCGCCTGATTCTGGATGAACCGAGATGCTGTCACTAATTTTCTATATGCAACAATAGCAGCCCCTGGTAAATACGTGAAATCGTATGCGAACTTTACAGCTTAGGCTAAGAAATATTATATCAAGAAAACACAGCCGCCTGCGCGTTACTTAAAGTGCCTTCATATTGTGTCTGATTCGATTTTGTGCGAGCTACTGTCACTAATTTTCTATAAGCAACAATAACTACGCCTTCCAAATACGCGAAGACTTAGACTCAGTAATATTACGAAAGCTTAGCCGTCTGCGCTGACTTAGAGTGCCTGCAAATTGCGCCCGATTTGATCTTACCCGAGCTACGCTCACTAAATTTCTATAAGCAACAGTGAAAACATCTTTCAAATACGCGAAGGCGTAGGCCAACACCATAACTTATACTCAGTAATATCAAGAAAGCAGAGCCGTATGCGCGTGAGTTAAAGTGCCTTCAAATTGCGCCCGATTTGATCGTACCTGAGCAACTCTCACTAATTTTCTATAAGCAACAGTAACAACCCCTTTCAAATACGTACCCGAAGGCGTAGGCGAACTCTATAACTTATACTCAGCAAAACCAAGAAAGCAGAGCCGCTTGCGCGTAACCTAAAATGCCTTCAAATTATGTCCAATTCCATCTCATCTAAGCTAATGTCACTAATTTTTTAAACAACGATAACAGCCGCTTGAAAATACGCGAATGAGGAGGCGAACTATGCAGCTTAGACTCCGTAACATCAGGAAAGTACATCTGCATGCGCTTCACTTAGAGTGCCTTCAAATTGTGCCCGATTCGATGTGATTCGAGCTACTGTCACTAATTTTCTGTAAGCAACAATAACAACCCCTTCGAAATATGCGAAGACGTAGTTGAACTTTGCAGCTTAGACTCTTTAATATGAAGCAGGCACAGCCGCCTGTGCATGCTTAGAGTGCCTGCAAATTGCGCCCGATTCGATCTGATCCGAGCTACTGTCACTAATTTTTTAAAAGCAACAATAGCAGCCCGTAAATACGCGAAATCGGAGGCGAACTCTACAGCGTAGACTCAGCAATATCACAAAAGCACAGCCGCCTGCACATGACTTAAAGTGCCTGCAAATGGCCCCTGATTCGATCTGATCTGAGCTACTGTCACTAATTTTCTATAAGCAACAATACAAAGCCCTGGTAAATATGCAAAAACTTTGGCGAACTCTACAGCTCAGACTCAGTAATATCAAAAAATATAGCCGCCTGCTGGTGACTTAGAGTGCTTGCAAATTGCACTCGATTCGATCTGATCCGAGCTAGTGTTACTAATTTTCTACATCAAACAATACAGCCCCTGGTAAATACGCGCAAACGTAGGCGAACTCTACAGCTTAGACTCAGTGATAATCCAGACACGATTCAACGTAAATCGAGATCAAGGTGACGCAAATTACGACAAATTCGGTGCAAATTACGATCGATTCTGTGCAAATAATGACCAATACCTGCAAATAATAATCGATTCGGTGTAAACCAAATGCAATGCAATACAAACCGAGATCAACGCGACGTAAATTACGACCAATTCGGCACAATTTAAGAGCGAATCGGTGCAAACCGAAAGCGATTCAACGTAAACCGAAATCAAATTGACGCAAATTCTGATAGATTCGGCGCAAGCACTGAGCAATTCGGTATATACCGAGAACAATTCGGTACAAACCAAACCCAGTTCGGTGCAAACCAATATCAACTCACTGCAAACCAAACTCGACGAGACACAAATCAAGACCGATTCGGCGCAAATAAAGAACGAACCACTGCAAGTCAAACGGCGAATGTGTAGAATCAAACACAAGATTCGCAAGCGACAACAAATTTCGGTGCAATTCAAACAACAAATACGCTTAATCAAGTGCAAGTCCAATACGTAACAACGAGTTGCGAACTGTTCCAAACGGTGGCACAATTCAAGCGGCGAATGCATGGAATCATATGCAAGCCCCATCCGTGACAACGACTTGTGGAGCCTTTGAAACGGCGAGCACATAGAATGAAAACCAAATAATAGCAACGGGTGCAAAACAAAACTGTGTATACGGATACTACGGTACAACACCAGTGGCCCCGCAGTACAACCAAATTCGGTTTATTGGAAACAATTCGGCGATTAATCCCGGAGCACCGTTAGCAACAGCAACGCCGTATACGCGCCAAATGCTTCAACCGCAACAAGCAACGGTGACAACGAATTGAATCAATAACGAAGGTCAACAAAATAATGACGTAAGGGCGATGAACCAACAGTTGATTAGGCTAGCTTAGGCAACCAGTGCTCGTCAGCTGGATGATAATGATGATAACCTTTTGATCAGAATGCCATAAATGAAACAAACTTATACTGCTCGCCCAGTTTCAATAAATACAGTTCTTTGGCAAGAATGAAGTACCTGGCTGCGTTGCAGATATGTTAGTTTACTTCAATGTAGACTGATTTACAAAATTTTACAAGCGCATTGGCGGGTGCTAGACGCAATTTATGTTAGCCAAGCTTACAGCTAAGCACTTTTAAATAATCCATATTCTGTTGCCGTGTTGGACCGATTTAATTCTTACATACCCCGCAGACTTCTGACTGTGTAAAACAGCTGCTACAAGCGTCGAGCTGGCTTTGTTTTGTGAACAAACTCTTGCAGTGTTAAGATGAAAAATTCCTACTGAAATTATGTGTCCTACTTACGTTTCAGACTGCAATTTGCTGAGTTAATCTTTTATTTTTTTAAATGCATTACAACTTAACCATTATGTATATATTACATCCGTTTGGACCACAGATGAAGCAAAAATGTGGAAAATTTTTTTAAACCGGAATTCCGTTTCCGTTATGGTTTTTTCCTTTTGCCGAGCATTATTTCGCCGGAACCAGAACAGGAATTCTGGTTACTTCCTGGTTCCGAGCGTAATTATATTTTTTGTGTTAGAAACTGATTAATTTATATATACATAAATATAGATTGCTGGTTTCTCCAAACTACCAAAATTATACCTAGGGGCATAAACTGAGGTGTCCCTGTGTTCGGAGTTTGTGCGAGCTGACAATATGGGGTCGGCGATGCCGCCCATTTCAAATGCGTTGCAGACCATAAAGTGCTGCAAATGACAGAAAACGTAAAATATGTGTGTGTAATTTAACGTTTGACGGTAAATTACAAATATTTAACAAGGGAAATTTAAAGCTGCTTTTTGACCCTGCAGTAAGATATTCCGAACAATTAAGCTAATTGTTTAGGAACGGAGAAAGTATATACGTAGGGGACACGAACTGGGAAAAGGCAAAATTTACCTGATGAGCATTAATTGGGGGGAGACCTTGAGAGACGTCGACATACCTGCCCATATTCGGAGAAACCAGCATTGAAGGCCAGCTGAAAATATGATGGTGGCACAAACCCGCAGTATGTGAAATTTAAATAGAAAAAGCAATGTTAACAGTGGTGGAATGCAGAAAATTTGTTTTTCCTTGTGTTAAGGCCCTCAAGAGGGCGCTAATTTTTACCTAGGCATTCGCGTCAGAGCTTGTCTTTGCGAGCTCCGACCAATACATTAAGGAACAAGTGAAGTACATAAACACCAGGGAATAACCGGAACCGAAATTTACCGGAACTAGAACCAGCAACCGGAACCGTCCGTTTAAACCGGAACCGGAACCTGGTCTTCGAAATTTATATATAGTAAAACAGATGATGGAAGAAATGAAGGTATAGTGGATTTAAAATGCATTAAAATAACTTTTACATTAAACTTAATGTA
The DNA here is from genome assembly GCA_030248225.1 of Trileptium ribeirensis. Lineage (NCBI taxonomy): Eukaryota > Metazoa > Nematoda > Enoplea > Enoplida > Thoracostomopsidae > Trileptium > Trileptium ribeirensis. The sequence continues at coordinate 12,024 of JASANE010004882.1, forward strand.
TTGCGATGGTATTATTGCCTTTCTGAAACTTTAAAGAGACTGAGGAAGCTAATAATGTTTATTTATCGATCAAATATGTCGGTTTTTGGACATTCAGAGCAAAAAATATCTTCCACTATACACCATTGCGTATACTGCTTCAAATCGAATGGGCTTACAAAGCTTGGAGCGTAGAATACGCACTTTCGCTGTCTCCAGTCGCCTCCATTTAATACACATTTGTTGCATGTTCTTCTGCAGGAAACTTAAAATTATTGGTTTATATGATTCTAAGAGGAAATAATAGATAGAAGGTAATTTTCTGATCAGTGGTCAGAGACACTGTTTAGGCTAGCGTTGGACAAACAGTGCCCGTCAGTTAGATCATAATGATGATAACTTTCTAATCAGACTGCTATAAATGAGACACACTGTGATGCTGCTCCCACAGTTTCAATAAATACAGTTCAATGCCATGAAAGCAGTTTCTGGCTGCGTTGCAGATAACGTTAGTTTACTTCAATTTAGACTGATTTACCAAGTTTACAAGCGCACTGGCGGGTGCTTGACGCAATTTATGTTAGCCAAGCATACCTTAAGTACTTCTGCGCAAGCCATACTCTGTTACCGAGTTGGACCGGTTTAATTCAAACGTATCCCACAGACTTCTGGATGTGTAAAATAGCTGCTACAAGCATCAATCTGGCTTTGATTTAACAAACTCCTGCAGGTTATTATGAAAAATTCCTGCTAAAATTATGTGCCCTACTTACGTTTCACACGGTAAATTGGTTAGTTAATCTTTTCTTTTGCTTGGCATTATTGGAGCTTGATCATTGTATAATATATATTACATATGTTTGGATTACAGGATGAAGCAAAAAACTTGGAAAATTTTTAAACCGGAATTCCGGTTCCGGTATGGTTTTTGCCCTTTGCCGGAACCGCAACCGGAACACGATTTTCGCCGAAACCGGAACCGGAACCGGATTTCTTGTTACTCCCTGATAAACATATATAGAATTCTTTATTTCTCTACCCCCCAACGTCGAAAGATTCATTATTAATTTATAAATCGCAACTTTTAATAAAATAATTTCAAGCGTTATGTTTCGAGTTCTAGTCACCGCGCTTCCCATATGACAACATACTACGAAAGCGCAGTAACGACATGCTAGTGTAGGTTTCAACAGTGAAAAAATTTTAAGGTGTTAAATAAGCCTGTAAACCCGTCGTTTTCCACATCAACTTTTTCAGTCAGAGTTCTAGAAATTTCGTTTTCTGGGGCATATATTTTAAGCTTGGTTCATATCTAGGAAACGGGTGCTATGACAAAAACAATATGATTCAAGGTTGTTGAAATCTGAGAATTCCATGTAGTTGTCTTCACTTTTCGATCTGAAGCCTGTGGTGACACTCAGATTCGATTATGCTTCGAATAAAAATGTCGTAAAATCTATCAGCTAATGCTTACGCGTGCCAAGACGGACAAAACAATATGAGCCCTGGACTGCGGAAAAATGGGCTACCTGAGCAAGTCCAACAGACTCCGTTTTATAAAAGTATCTCAGATTAAATTATTCTGAACAGATCCTTCTGGTATTGGTGATTTCGAGTATTATTTTTTGATATATAGCTGAGTACCTGACCGAAAATGAGCATTTGCACAAGTGTATCAAACAAATTGGTAATTGCACCGACTATTGGCTTGTTAGTTTGTGCAAATTGCCGACTATAGATTGGGTCAATAACAATTGGCCCAAATCTGAGGACAGTTTCATGAATTGCATCTTTACGGCTTCTCTCACTCAGTCTGTTACCCTATGCACTCTTTGTCGTAATATCCTTGAGTTAATCTTTGCTGATAACGAAAACGCAGTTAAATCAGTTAGGACTCTTTGACCCTTTTAAATATTCCGATCATCTCTCTGTCAAGTTTCTTCTTGCTAATGCATCGTCTGAGCGGTTGGCTGTTGGGCTTCGAGAGAAGTGTCAGAGACTGGCAGCGAGCTTCTTGGTTCTAAATTCGATAGTCTTTAGCTGATGTGGACTGGGAGGCGATGGTTCAACGTAGAGTTGATGTGTCCCCACCGTGTAGGATTAAATGTCAGATGTTTTTAAACGAACTATCGACCGTTTTCTTATGCTTAAAACAAGAACTGCGCATGTCCGCACGGACCAATTGAGCTTTGCTGGGTAGCAATGTCCCGCAAATATAACGCTTTTCAGCGCTATAAGCGGTCTAATTCATTAGAAGCATGGGCTAATTTTCAGAATAAGCGCCAAATCACTGGATTCGATGCGGAAGAGTCCATTCACCATTGAGGCTAAATTGGTATCAAACTTTGATAATGATGGTAAATCTATGTTTAGCTATGTTCTCCGGCGATCTAATGTACGACCAAAGGTTGGACCCATGGTAAGCGAGGATGGGATCGTATCCAATTCTCCATATGATGACTGACTAATTTTCAACAAGCATTTTGTATCCGTCTTCAATGAGTATAATTTTGTTGCACCGAAAGTTGTCCATCGTACTAATGGCAGATTGAAATCCATCAATGTTAGAATCGCAGCTGCTTCTGGTATCGACGAAATTCCTTACAGATATCTGGCCAACACGACTGATGTCACGGGGAAGCCGTTGGCAAAATTGTTTGCGATGTCCCCCGAAAACGGTTCATTCACTATACGGTGGCGTGATGCAAAGACGGTACCATTATATAAGGTTCGGGAGACCGAACCGTTTGTTGTAACTCTCGCCTGATTAGCCTAGCGCCGTCCATTTGTAAAGTGCTTGATTTTATTGTGAAAGAACGGTTAGTGGAATACGTGGCAGAGCACAACCTTTTTACGACACCCAGCATAAATTTCGTTCGATGCGTTCCCCCACTAGCCAGCTGTTGGAATACCTAAACTTCGCCACTAAATGCGTCGGTTAGCACGATTCGTTAGATGTCGTATACGCTGATTTCCAAAAAGCTTTTGATAAGTGAATGTTCTTGCGCTGATACACAAACTTAACGTTTATGGCACTGGCGGCAGCTTGCTCAGTTGGTTCAAGAGTTATCTGATACAGGGTAGGCAGTTAGTATCAATCAATGCTGTGAAATCATCGAGGTCAACTGTTTCCGGCGGAGTTACCACAGGGCTCCAAGCTTGGTTCTTCTCCGCTCCGCTCCTGTTTCTTCTTTTCATTAAGGACATCGATGACGATGTGGATGCGATGTTGTGTTGCGAGATATAGGCTGCGAAATACTGGTACCGGTATGCCCAGATGTACCAAGAATTCTTAAAACATGTTTTTTGCCATTTTGATCTGAACGATGGGTTCGGATCTTTTACAGCGTTAAGCTAAAGTGCACATCGTCATCGCCTTTACTATATAACAGAAATTTTGCCGAAATCCATTCTCAAGAGATTTAGTTATGAGTGACAGCGACATAAAAAATATTTCTCTCCCTAGTGCCTTTAGTGGAACCTCCACTCGCTTCGCTCTCGTTATTTCAAAAACATTTCCGATGTTTAAATAGCATCTGGTTTAAAACATTAAGCAAACATGAGCTACAAAGTTTGAAAAATATAGCTCAGGTTCTAGACAATACAAAGTCCAGTCTCTGCTATAGAAATTCCATCAAGATATGCTTCGCCAACCAGTTTTTTCTAATAGCCCTAATAGATACTCGTTATAAGGTAAACCACGCAATAATATGCCGAAATTTGAAAAGTCGATATTTCTGAAAAAGGGTCGACGAACCATATTCGGGTGCACAGCGACAAAGAGGTTGGCCCAAAAAGTGATGTTCAGCAATGTTGTGGATCTACACGAGCCGATTCTATTTGGTCCTTTTTCGACGCGAAGCCTGTTTCGCGAGATATCAGCTGCGAAACACTGGTAACCTAACCGAATTTTCAGATTTGGCAAACAATCCTTAAAAACCGTTTTTGCAATTTTGACCCAGAAGTTGGGGTCGGAGCCCTTCTCGTTCAACTAAACGGTACATCATCATCACTTTTGTTATCAAACAAAAATTTATCGAAATCTATTCATCCGAAGATGAGTCATGAGTGACAACGACAGACAAAAAAATTCACGTTTTGCCGTTTAGTGCCCTCAGTAGAAACTCCTCTCGCTTCGCTCGCTCCGTTTCAAAAGGCTTTTCGTAATATAAAATTCGTGGCTGGTTCATTCAACATTTTCATTTTTTCTCGCTACGGGTTCTAAACCTGGGATAGCCTCGTTCGATTATCCATGGAGCGTAATTATCGTACTCAGTAACATTTAAAAAACTATAGCCTCATTCTACCCTTCTACGTGCAACTAAATTGAAAACAATGCAAAAATTTGTCAGTTTTTGCCTCCAAAATTTAGCTTAAGTATTTTATACCTTGCAGTGTTCCATAGGGTAACCCCATTACTTACCTAACGGTTTTCGAACGAAGATTGAATAAGTGTCGACCGTACACCGTCTCATAGATGCCATTCAGGGACTGTATACTTGATTTCAGGCGTTTGAATTTTATTTGGATATTTATTCTGTGTACGTAATGAAACCTAATTCAAATTTTGATGCGTCTCAGTTTGCTACTTTCGTTTTGATTCTGGTGCAACAAGTAGCAAAAGTTATCGGCCAGCAACACGTAGGTGTTGAAAATATTGGCGCCGACGAAGACACTACAGCATCCAATAAACTTTTTATGGTTGAGGGTGGGTTATTTTTTATATTCATTGACTGGTGTAACACGTCTGCTGGAGTGTGCGGTTATCGTTATATGAATTTACCGTTTTGATTAAAACACCTAAAATTACCGGGCCAGATCAAAGTGAAACTTACGACATAATTTACTGTTTAAAACAACAGTCAGAACTTACTTAAGCATGAGTAAAGTGAATTATATGTGTTGAATTGTTAGAGCCGTATTAACGCAGACAGAACCTGGACTCCTGCATGTTTACTGCAGTCTTCAAAATATACAAAATTAATTGTTTGAGTGCGGTTGATTTTGGGTCTTTTATTAACGTTATTTAAAGAAATTGCGTTGGCTTGAAATTTGAAATGGAATAGAAATGCAGTTGCTTTTTGTGTTATATTGTTTTTATACCATTCACTAAATATATTACCTATATATCGGGTAATAACCGTAATCTAGCGTAATTATAATTTTTGAACTATACACTATCCGTAGTTCAAAATTTGTTAGTTATATCGTAGTGAATGATCGTAACCGAAACTTTAAACGCAACCGAAATCGGATCCTAGTCTTATAAATCTATATGCTCGCCAGAAATGACCGCTGTTTGCTCGATCATTATTCTTTGCTCAATCGATGCTCACAGCTCGAAAACTATTATAACACTGTTCGCTCGCATCTCGATCGATATTGCTCGAAAGGCACAGTCATTTCTGGCGCGTACTATATAATAATGTAAAAGAAGGAATAAAGGTACTATTTATTAACATGTGTTAAACAGGGAATGTTAAATGTGTAAATTAGTTTTACATTGAACTTAACGCATTGCTATGATATTGTGTATATGGGATCTAAAAGACGCTGAGAACGCTAAAATACTTTATTTATAGATTGATATGCCGTTTATTGGTTTTTGCGGACGTTAGCGCATCAAATATACCTTTCATTGTACCTCATTGTGTAAGTTGCATCTTACCGAATGACTGAGACAAACTGTGATACTGCTTCACACATTTAACAATAACAAAGAATAAAGCAGCTCATTTCATATCCAAAAACACAGTTTCTGGTATCGTTTCAGGGATGGTGCTTAAGTCCAACTGTACACTGGCTAACATAATTTTGCTGGCGCACATGCTGCTGCTTGACGTACGTAATGTTTATGTTGAGCACGCTTATAGCGCCTCAAAATGCTTTGTTGTTATACCAAGTGTTTATACCAAGGGAAGCAAAAATTTTGCCAGGGGCTTTTTGGTTGGGAAGTCAAAATATTGCTAAGGGGCCCCACCCGTTTTTGCCAGGATGCATCGTATAATTCCAGGGCTTCACGCCACTTACCTTGGAGAAGCCAGCCGCTGGATAATTTTCAGGAGTTATTTTTCGCATTGTAGAGTCCTAGTATGTCGAGTCAGCTTTCCTACAAAATTTTTTAGGCTATTTCTGGAAAAAACCAATAGCATAAAATCTTGACACTTTTAAAAAATCTTTTGAAGTTAAAAATGAGATTATTTTAAGTAATAATGGTTGAAAACTTGGATTTAAACTCAATATAGACGTTTTGCAACTTTTCTGATGCCATTTATTAACAATTTTAAGTTTTCGGTAAAAATATTGAATTTTGAAAATTATTAGATTGCAGGATAAGAAGCGCCCCCGCGCTATAACAATTCGGCGCCTCAAGTTCCGAACCAACCCCTCCCCCTCCCGCTACACTTGGCAAAATTTTAAGTGGATGGAAAAGCAAGATTATGTTATAGGCATAATATAACATTTTTATCAAGTTTTATCTGTGATTGTGTGGTATATATAATAAAATATGTACCCATTGTAATGGTAAATCAAAGAAGCTAGCATGTTTGACGAGTTAAAAATAATTTTAACACATTGTCTATCTTTATGAAACAATAAATACATTTCAAGTTATAAATTCATTCGAGTTATTTTCTAAACATGGTATAACAGCTCGAAAATTGCTGCTGTAACAAAAATGTTGCATAAGTTATTTGTAATGATCGATAAGAGAACGGTGATCTCTACTTTTTGATGCAACCCCTCTGACAAATGTTAAAATCTCATTTCGGGACACTTCATTGTGATCTAAATGGCAGAGTTTCGTCTGTGTCGAATTTGTGAGATTTTAGTCTAGTAGGCGTTGAAACAGCGGAAACGCAAATTTAGGTACACCTAGATGGCTTTACGCCCCAAATGAAAAATTGATAAAATCAATCATCTAAATGATGCGTTTTGCATTACACAGACATCCACACTATAAGCAACTATGAAAACAAGCCGGTTTCCTCTTTTTAATTATATTGACTTAAATTAGACGGAAGTCGCACGCAGTTATTAAATTAGAATGATAGCTATTAATTTGCTATTCCAGGAAAAGTAGTAATCCCGGAAAACATAGCTCCTGGCTATTGGCAACGAGACACGAAAATACTTCTCAGTTACGGTGTATACGTTGGATTTGTTCAGAAGGATGGAAGTTTTAGGTAACACCTTCTATTATATCATAAAAGAGTGGACTGCTGGAGTTATGATTAATACCTATGCAGTTAATATACAGTAGCATTATGGAACTTATGTGGTCGAACAAAAAATTGCATGATTTGAGTTTGATCGGCTAAGATGTCGCGCCTTAGTGTGACGATGGTGATAATAAATTGCCCAGCGCAAAGTAATGCATAAAGTTGAAACAATCAAATTGTATAAAAACTACAATGAAGTAACGAAATGCATCAGGCACCGCACGCATATGCGAACTACCTATATGAAACTAAAGGTGCTATTCAAAATAATCAGTAGACGTCTATGCAGTAAACTTCGTCAGCGGCGTGGAAATTTCCGAAACTTGACAAGTTTGAATTTCAAAATGTGATGACATCTTAAAATTTTGGAATTTTACTGGGGTTTAGGATACATTTTGAACGGCCCATCTGTATATTGGTCGTAGAATTTTTCGATCGCGGTGATCCTGTAAAAACTTTTACTTCGGAGATTTCTGGCATGTCCACTTTCCAAATCCCCCATGCTCGTGAGATTTCGTCCCTTGTCCGTATCACCACAGTCGGCCAGAACCCCCATGTTCAACTAAATGAAAAAATTTTGTGTCTCAAAATTTATGTCTTTTGTATGCAAAATCTCTTTAAACATTAGATACCACTATACATGCATGGCAGTAAAACTATGTGAAAATAAGGAAATATTTAGTATTTTTTATCAAAACATATTCCCCTCTCACACTTTAAAATTTTCCCGAGAATCAACATTGGGGACCCCGAAGTTTCTTCAACTTTTCGGAGGGATGAGGGCAAGCTCTGTATTATTTATTATTATAATTTAGCTTTGATTGCCTGAAATACAAATAATTTTTTGAAACTGAAGTATATATACACACATTTGGAGCCGTAAAACAGCTGTTTCAATATTTTTTGTTTCTGCAAAGGCGATGAATACAATATTTCAACTCTAAGGTTTAGTCAGTGTTTTGAATTGTTTATTGAAAAGGAGCGAGCGGAGTTTTCACTGAAATCGCTAGGGGGAAAATCGTGAAAATTTCTTTTTTGTCTGTGGCTGTCATTCATAACTTATTTTCGGGTGGACGGACTTGGCCAAATTTTTTGTCTTCGATAGCAGATTTTATTTTATTTTTATTCGCATTTTTATTTTTTGTATGACGACGATGTGCCTTTAGTTGAACGCAAACATCTGCGACCGTATCTTCCTGTTCAAAATGGCAAAACACAGATTTTTAAGGGTTCTTTGCCAAAACTTTCCCTACATGTACCGGGTTTCGCGCAGTCTATATCTCGCGACGTAAGCTTCGCATCGAAAAAATGGAGATCACTACATAGAGTCGAAATCTACAACTTTGTTGAGTACGAATTTTTGTGGGACAACTCTCTGGGCCGTTGTGGGCCCGAATGTGGTTCATCAACCGTTTGCCAGAAATATCGATTTTTTTTCAAATTTCGCCGTATCATTGATTGTTTTTGCTCTTACAATATGTAGCTCTAGCACTGGATAGGACGGTTTTGTAACCTAGAATCTATCTTTGAGTACATTATGCATTCCCTTGGTGCTTCAAGTTTTTTTGGTCGACCTACCCGATTTCCAAAATGTAAAGCGTTTTCGTTATTTTGTCTGATTATGTATTGCTTGAAGGACATAAAGCATTATCTTTATATAGGTATTTCTTAAGACTGAATAAAATTATTTAGTTATCCAGTGTCCATGGTGTATATTTCATGACTATTCATGTGTTTCTAATGGGATTAGGGCCGATCAACCCGATTTTCAGAATAGATTCTATCTTCAATTGCTTGGTTACGTATTACGTACACGTCACCAAGAATGGAAGAAGTTTCTTAATTATTGGCGTATTTAAAAGCTTTTCTCTCAAATTTAGCTAATATATCTTCTTTGTTAGAAGGTTTTTTCAAAGTTTCATCTATCGTATTATTAACAAAATCCAGCAAAAACCTTGGAATTTCGTAGTCTGAAACGTGCGGCCATTTTATGGTTATCCAAATATAGCTAACATGTCTACGGAGGCTTTTCTCAATATAGCAACCATTATTATATTTGTTTAAAAATCTCGTGGTGTAATTCACTACCTTGTTCATCCATGGAACCGTCGGTCAGATTTAAATATCTGCAGTTACAGGTATTCAAGCTTTTACCATAAAATAGTTTGTATTTCAAGGATTTTTACATCTTGAATTGCTAAAGTTTGTTTGTATGACGATGACGCCTTACACTACCTGTTGGATAGGCACACACATTTAAAAATCAGTTACCTGAATGATTATTGTGCAATTATTAAGCTAGCTGAAATAGTCTATTACTTGGAATGCTCTAACCCAACTTGGCTATGTACATAGATACATGTCATATTCTATAGGGCAGATATGATATGTTTTGTATTTCGCTACGATGTTTCGGTTGGGATAATTTCAAATGGGTATTTTAAGACGTTTATATAAATAACCTTACACGCCATCGTCGTGTGCGGGGTTGCTTAAAATTTATGGTGAATAACTTCGAGTATATACTGCGCATACTACTATATTTCGTTGTGGAGCCTGTGCTAGAGCATTCGATGAACAACAGCTACTGTTCTAAATTAAAATTAGATTAGATGTAGCAGTGCCGTCAGTCACTATTTGTTTTGATCATTTTGCTTCATATTTTTTACTTTTGCAATGTAATTATGTTACTATTACGTACATAATGCAGTTTTTGTTTAACTTACGTAGTGTGGTTTCAAAGCTGTGTGAAGAGTAGCTGTCTAGAGTCATAGTCTATCCAAAACCCGTAGTGATCGTCATTATTTGCACAATCTCTTGTACCATTTGGTACCTTGTACTCTATTGTACCAAGCTCCAGCTTTTTGTAAGCAACGCCTCTGTCTGGAAATCATGCATAAATCTTAATTCAGGTAGAAAGCGTTTCCCAGCTAATACTAGTTTTAGTAGCCGTATCTGACGAATGTTATACCTTTCTCACCACATGTAATTTCTTCGGTTTAATTCGTTTTCGCTTGTGATCTCCTGCGGGAAAATTGGTGTTGATCTCTTTCGAAATAGTTTATGCACATATTGTTGTCGGTTGCTGTTTGTAGAAAATTTATGTTTTTTGCTTTGTTAGCTACATATCAAGGAAGGTACAATTTTGCTTATGTTAATTTTAAAATAAAGATGAAATTTTACATAAATCAAAGTCTTCTAATTAGGCGATCGTTCTCACACATTGTGACAGATATGTAAGAATAAAAATTGTTAAAATTCTAACTTACGCATGAGTGATATTTAGGTGCAAGCTTATGCATGAGTGATATTTAGGTGCGTACACTGTAGTCTTTTGTAAAACCACGAACTGAATCGTGCAAAAATTCGCATTTCCATTTGTGTCGTCAGTATTTGCAGTTTAGTAAACACAACCTGGGCTCTGATATGTGCGAATGCGAAATTGACGGACACGATTCATTTCATACGTCTGTCCCGGTTCACTAAGAATAATACGCTGAATTGCAATGCTCCCTTCATGTTTTGCATGTGCTGGTTACGATGCGGCGTAGGGGTAACCGCAGCTAGTGCGGCTAGTTTGGATATCTGACTGCTGCAAGGTTCTAACACTTTCCTGAGCTTTCTTTGACGATGTAGAGTAAAAACATTATGCCGCCATTGCATTGATGACAACGTTACTGCCAGTTTCATTACGTAAAAAAGCGTATGACTCTATGTTCACTCAACGACTAAAAGACGAACAGATCCGACGTTTATTAATCACAATTTTTAAGGAAATGATAATTTGATTTGAAGCGTCATTTTTTCCAATGGGGCGAACGGAGTTTCTACTGAAGACTCTGAGGCATAGTTCCCTAAGATCCGTGGGCTTAGCGGGGGTAACCAAACATTTTCCACAATGCTAAAATTCCTCGCGCGACTGGATACTGGAGGTGAACTGGGTGCAACTATTATGTAGGAGTGGGTCCGACCTTTGGTCGTAATATCCTCTACCCCAGCACCCCCCATGGGCACCTACGCGTTATGTGTAGTGTCATGGTTCTGCCTCGGGCCAAAATGGCAAAAACAGGTTTTATAAGTGTTCAGGGCCAAACTAGGTCATGCTAATACCAGTGCTCACACAGCTTGTACCTCACAACACGAGCCTCGAATCGAAAATGAGGATAAAGCTAGAGCTCTTATCGTTTCAAAGACACATCGTATCACTTTTGCTATCGAATAAAATATTTTGTTAAAGGCCATTTACACGAATATCACGAGTGACACCAACAGACAAAAACGATAAATCTGATTCCTTTAATAACGCTGACTTGAAATATAACAGCTCATACTAGGACTCGATTGTTTTCACATTTCCTAATTCAAACGAAGCCAATTATTGTATTTTTAACCACAGAGTCAGTGTTCCTTCCGGATCATACATAATGGAAGTGGCGAATAAAGATTTCATATTTGAACCGATTCGTGTTGATGTTTCATCGCGTGGGAAGGTTCGTGCTCGACGTCTACAATTGCTGCAGCCATCAGCTGTTAACACACTGCCGTATCCCGTACGGTTTAAACCCAAGTCTGCAGCGAAATATTTTCAGGTGCTCTTGCTGATTTTCATCATTGTTGGAATTGGTTTTTGAGTGGTTTCAGTACAATGCCATGGCCGCTAAATACAGATAGTGATGTTGTATTGAATCTCTTTTGGAATCCTTTGTAATTATTTTCTCAGTGTTAGCAGACGAAAAGGTTTTAATGTATGATTTAACATTCCCGTGAACTACAGTGCTCGCCAGAAATGACTGTCGCATTTCGAGTGAGTGAGCAAGCGACTTTAAATTAATAATAAATTCTATTTTAGAACAAATTTATTTCGAGCGAGTGGTGAGCGAGCGACAGTCATGTTTGGCGGGTATTGTAAGTACTGTGTTGTGGCTATTGTAAATTAGCAGTGATTCAGCAATGCTACAATAAAAATAATTAGCGAAATTTATTTGTCTCTAAATACTTGCGATTTGTTATTATGCGCGAGTAAACTTAAGGTGACCCCGCCAACCATCCTATTTTGTAATTTAGTATAAAAGTAGTTACGGAACGCTTTTTGGCCAAATGACATTCGGCGTAAAACTGTTCGCGAATACACTGCTCATATTGAAATATAGTCATTTGGTGTTCGCGACAAGTCAAGTAAAATTACCCAAATTTTTTAGAACGAAATTTTGTCGAACTTGATGAAACCAGTTTGTTCGCGAACATCAACATGATCCATTTGCTTGTGACGCCACTGTTGCATTAAATTTGTTCACGAACACTGAAAAATCCAAATTTAAATCAGTACTTAGGTATTAGATAACAGAATTTCTGGTACCTAGATTTGATTTAGCCTATTTTCTGGTGGCGAAAAACCGAATGAAATTCAGGCTATTTTCCGTAACAAAGGTTTGCGATTCGATGACGGTTATTACAAAAAGGATGGTTGGCGGGGTCACCTTAAGTTTACTCACGCATTATTTTAATCAAGTGTTTTATTCGTGGCAGAGAACAAGGTAATTATTGTTACGTCAGATATATTAAGTTTGTTGTTTTACGATTAGTTGCACTAGTATTGGGCGTTGGTTTGACTGGGTAGAAATAAAAAGACTTGTTAAGCCTGGTATATAGTCAGTTGCGTAATAACAGGCATAGCTGAGATCCTGAAACAACAGTTGCGAATTTTTTCAAATCTTTCAAACATCGACAGTCACCATTTAATTATTGTAATCATTTACTCCCAGTGTGTATCTTTGCGCGCAGTTTTAAAACTTGAGAAGGTGAACACACAAATCAACTGTAACGCGTACAGCAATGATGTTATTGAACAATGCTGGCGAATCCTTCTCGCAGCTAACAGTGATACAAAAGTGGGCACATAATATATCAGCGCTAATATAGACATTTGCATAAAAGGGTACTCGCGAGGTATTTCTACCTTCTGTACCCCTTTTATTTGTATAACGTTTTAGATTTTGTGTTAAATATTCAACACAATTTATTGTGGACTAGATGAATTTACGAGGATACTTTGATATTTAGAGGCCTAATCGCGGGTGAGAAAGAAGGGACATAGCGATAGTTTTTTGGAAGAAGGTCATGGCTGCAACTAGGCTACGGCACCGTATAAATATAATAAGGTATGATGCATGCTTATCTGTAAACACATGTAATTGCCACATGTACCAAGATCAAAAACACAAATATTAATGGCGAACAGTTAACAAAACAAGCATCGATCAGAATGTGTCGCAGTTTTGCGTCCAAGCACATTATAGTCCAGTAAGTTGCAATTAATTGCAATCCAACCAACCAATTAAATAATTGCGAGATCAAGACCAATCAAATAAATTGGCCAATTAATTACAATTAATTTTTCATCAATTATTTACGCCCGCTGATTGTGTGTAGTGATTTATATCGTTGAAGTTTGAGACAAGAGTTTACCGGAAGTGAAATTATTTCAAGGCCATCTGCAGAAGATATCGGTGCTTTCCTTCCCGTGATTCCCAGCTTCGAGGTACCTTTGCTTGGCCCTCCTAATAGTATTATATCAACCATTCTTCTAGTAAATACAACATTCTCCTTTTTAGGCTCGTGAAACGTGGCGTATTACAGATTTTTTATTTAGTCCGATGGTAATTATGATGGTGTTACCATTGTTATTGATCATGATTTTGCCGAAACGGAAACAATTTGACACAAGTGATCCACAGGTAACGTGTCCCTGTTTTATTTTGGTTTGACTAAGACGAACAGGTGCTCTGTGGTGCTGGATATTATGTTTGGCGCAAATGTAATTTTCTGATAAAAACTGCGTGTCAGAAACTATACTCACCACCGTTAAATTTCCAACACGACTGAAGTACAGCTTTCTGCTACAACAAGTTGAAGTGACCCGAAATGAAAATCCTATTAAATTAAATCAGTTGCAAATAATGTTCGCCCGACACACAAAATTAGAAATATAAACACGTGATTTTCTCGTCTTGAGATTGCTTTTCCATCTTCTTTGAGCATTTCTTATAGTTATATCCAGATTTAGTGGTACATTTTACAAGAGTAAATTATCGTTTGTAACGAGCCCGAAAAGTATGTTCAGGAACTTTTCTGCCGTCATAATGAGCTTTCATGTTTCCGACCCTAAGTAGCCAATGATTTGACTTGAAAGCAAGTATAAATAACATTAATTATAAAAATATACAAACGCAAATAGTACAAAATTCTATCTGACTGTGGTAATACTCCATCTCTGAGCAAATATAGCTTTGGAAGTTCGCTCTAATCCGTCGTTCCTACGCGGTGTATCTTGTTCAAGGAATTTAGTAATTTTGTTCGTATGCCTCCGTTTGGGATAAATTGGACGTAGTCAAGAAATATATATCAATTCTGTAATAACAAGGCGAAATACCAATACATTGCTCATTTAGCTCCATGGGCCCGCCTGGTTTATGAAAACGTAACAACGCGTATAGTGGCACCATAAAGTCCTTGTGGAAGGGTTAGTTGAAACCTACAATTAATATTCCCCTCTAAAACTTGGTGTGATAGTGTGCAGCAGTGTGTTGAGCTCCTTGCCCAGCTGCTATCTTACGGTACACCGTCATTTCTATAAAGGTATCTCACTACTTACATGCTGTAACTTCAATCCAAATCTCTAATTATACCAATATTATGCAATACCTGCTCTTAACGTTTATCAAAATGCACCTGATGGAAATACGGTTGTTATTACAGTAGACTATTAT
>JASANE010004883.1:0-13505 GCA_030248225.1 Trileptium ribeirensis
GTACTCGTTCAGTTGGTGCTAGCTAACCATTAGATACAAAAATCGGTTACAAGTAGCTCGTTATCGGATGGTATTGTTCCAAAATGACGTTCGTTGTGCTTTTATGCATCGTTTCTTCACCGCCACAACGTCGTTTGTGTTTGTACTGCTAACAAGTGGCAGTACCATTCTAGTAGCTTTCTGTACTCCTCTGGCTGCGCTCTAGACACCGAATACACAAATTTTAACCATTTTGACCCGGAAGATAGGACAGAGGCCTTACCGTTCAACGAAAGGTCACATCGTCTTTCACTTGTTCTTTCGAACCAAAGAATTTATTAAAATCTATCCGTCTAAAAAGCAAACAGTTTCATCTACACCGACAGGCGAAAATATTTTATCACTTTTTGGTTTGACGCTGCTCAGCCGCGGGTCCTCCACCTGCCGGAACCATCTAGCTAACCTAAAGAAACGGCCTTGGGCACCTATATTATTTTATATATTTTATGTATTTATTTATATTACAAATAGCTCATGTATACGCACTGAATTATGCTTTTGTGCTTAAATTTGACGATATTTGCCTTATTGTTTTGTGTTTTTCTGATACCACACAGTTTCAGTGAGATTCACAGCAAAGGGGCAGCTAGAATTTATGCATTTGTCAGTGGGAGATAATACACGACGTTATGACGACGAAATTTTTGTTGACATTAACTGCCGTTGGCTATGTAAACAATGGTATCGGATGTTGCTGCGCGCAATACAGAAGATGTTATTGAAATATGAATTAGGCAAGAACGGGCGAGACATTTGATTTATATACAGTAGTGCACACTGCGTATCCACCATGCGGTTCATCGGAATCCAGAATCACAGTTTTGGCCTCCGAAGGCTCATCTAAATGTCCATCACAGCTTCGTCAATCAGACAGGGGTTTCTAATTCAAAGTTATACAGTACATCTTAACTTGATAAGGATTTTTCAGCTCGTATTCATTTCATAATTTCGTCTGGATCACTTCCCACTTTTGAGCTCTCGGATACGACCATTCTTATATAAAACTAGTTTCAATTAAAAGAAAACGTTGCAATCAGTGTTTCTGTTATGTATGCTGTGGAATAAGTAAACATAATTGGTAATTTATATCATACTGATAATGTAAATAAACATTTCGGTATATAGAAATTATACTATATTAATTTGCTTTTTGCTGCTATCACGGAGTTATTTTTTACGTAAGGTACTGATGTCACCGGTCCTGATACAGGCCGCTATTGATTTTAAGTAGACTGGTTTAAAGGTCTGGGCAGACACCTACTGATTTAAAAAGATAAATAAATCCTAGATAAATTAACGATTTCACTACGCCCTTAATATGAATGTATCTCAATTGTATGTAAAATACACATGTATATATCTGACATTATAATGCCAAATATAATCTGACTTAATTATAGACATGTAATCGCAGACGCGTAGGAATATTGAATTGAAGTTAGTTTTATACCTTAAACGTGTAAGATTTTGCGTACTGTTAATAAAATTTTTATTTTAAATTCTTCAAATTTCTCTGAACTTTGCTTCACTCGGACCTTATATTTCACTCTAAAACACTATTGACTATAAAAAGTCCTTTTAACGTAATAATGAGACTGATAAATTAATTCACTTGTATCGTGTGTAACCAGTTCTCTCTGAATTTTTGCAATTTTGGTTTTTGGAATTTGTAGTTTTACCACGCCATAAGCCGTATTTCTATAACATCTCATGTATTGCGTGCAGCAACATTACGATACCACTGTTTATATAGTCAACGGCAGTTAATGTCAACAAAAATTTTGTCTTCATAACGTCGTGTATTATCTCCCACTGACAAATGCATAAATTCTAACTGCCCTTTTGCTGTGAATCTCAATGAAACTGTGTGGTATCAGAAAAACACAAAACAATAAGGCAAATATCGTCAAATTTAAGCACAAAAGTATAATTTATTGCGTATACATGAACTATTTGTAATATAAATAAATACATAAAATATATAAAATAATATAGGTGCCCAAGGCCGTTTCTTTAGGTTAGCTAGATGGTTTCGGCAGGTGGAGGACCCGCGGCTGAGCAGCGCCAAAGCAAAAGCGATAAAATATTTTCGTCTGTCGGTGCAGATAAAAGTGTTTGCTTTTTAGATGGATAGATTTTAATAAATTCTTTGGTTTGAAAGAACAAGTGATAGACAATGAGACCTTTCGTTGAACGGTAAGGCCTCTGTCCTATCTTCCGGGTCAAAATGGTTAAAATTTCCGTATTCGGTGCCTAGACCGCCGCCAGAGGAGTAGAGCCAACTGCTAGAAGGGTACTGCCACCTGTTAGCCGTACAAACACAAATGGCGCTGTGGCGGTGAAGAAACAATGCATAAAAGCACAACTACGTCATTTTGGAATAAACGGCAATGTAATACTTTATCCATTAACGAGCTAGCTGTGACAAATTTTCGTTTCTAATGGCTAGCTGTTAGACCTTTTGTCTCTTACTATCCGCTGTGACATACAAAAATCTCTTACAGCCAACCCTTAAATATTTGAAATTCTAATGGATAGCTATTAGAGACTTGCATTTTATAACTGGCTGTAAGAGATAAAAGTTTCTAACAGCTAGCCATTAGAGACAAAAACATGTTATGGCTAGCTGCACGAGATTTTAGTCTCTAACTGCTAGCTGTTAGAGATTTTTGTATTTTTTGGCTATCTATATAAGATTAAAGTCTCTTACATCTCTCTGTTAGAGATTTAAATATCAAACAAGCAGTCATTAAAGACAAAAATCTCTAGCAGCCGGTTGCAATAACTAAAGTATCATGTAGCTATCCATTAGAGATTTTAGTTTCTTGCAAACGGTTGTTAAAGACAAACCTGCCCACTTCTTGCAATCATTATTCTGTGAAACCTGCATTACGGAATTCAACGAACCCGGATCCAAAGCTCCGGTACTGTCAATACAACACATCGTATACGCCATAATGGCTAACGCACTCTTCAGAGAAGTAGGTAGTAAACAAAAACGCGAAGAACTATTGTATCTCCGATTGTTGTGGTTACGCAAGCCTGCTCAAAACATCTGGCAGAGTGACCCAATGAAAGACATGGACCAAGTCCCAAACACGGACCATGACGCTGACATAATCTTCATTCACGAGGAAGAACTTGAAAGTGAGTTGAGTGCAGCACTCAGTGACGCCAGTGGAGACGAATTTGACATGCCCGCAAATGAATCACTAGACTCTGACGATCTCATATCTGAGCTAAGTTTCTCCGTGGACAATGAAAATGCCAGCAATGAACACGACAACGTCGTTGACGGGAGTGACCGGGCATCACCGTTCTGGTCGGTACGGTCTTCCTCAAATGGACTAAGACAGTGTGCAAAAGCTGCGGTAGGTTTGCTAAACAAAGGAACTAAAATAATGGGAGTACTGATGGTTTCGCTAATCCTCCATCAGCTAGGGCAGACCCACGCAATCGCTACGCCTTTTTCCGACCACGTAGCACGCCTAGGAGCTATGGTAAATCAACAGGTGGGCACACTGATCAAACCACAAGGCTTAGTAATAACCGCCTCCCAGTCTACTTTCCTACCGATCATTTTAAGGCTATCTTTGGATGGACGCAACCTAGTAGGCAAGCAACCGGTATGGCGTGGTGTGTACACTCCCAGAGGTAAACCATGCTCATGGAACTGCTGCCGCAATCCAAATTGTACTACCATACCGGATTTATAACAGGAAGTTCAGGAGTTAGAAAGAGAATTAAGGAGCACATATCAAGGCGTACTATACATCAGCTATTATATGGAATTAATGCATGAACATTGCGAGGCGAACGCTCATCTTTGTGAGGAACCCAAGTTTCGAAAGAAGCGATTTCTCTCTATATCAGCGAAAGCCGCAGGCATAGTAACAGGATTTCTGCTCGTAGGCGTAGCATTTACCAACGCCGTACATCTTAAAGATTTAAACAAGCAAGTACTCGCACTATCTAAAGAAATGAGAAACGCCAATAACGTCGCCTATGGTAACTCGCGCGCGATCATGAAACTAATGCACGCTAACGAGGACTTATACTCATTTTTACATCATGAAATGCAGGAGGTGGTCACCATGATTGATCAGGTAAGGTTCCAAGAGCAACGCTACGTTACTGAAGTTCACCGCGAGCTAGTTAATCACATGTTTCGCACCAGCCTTCGATCCTCGGTTGACGCCATCATGGAAGCTATTATGAGCGGCCAACTATCATCGAAAGTAGTGGACGCATCTACGTTAAAGAATTTATTCCAGAAGAACTCGCAGATAGCGCCGACTATCTTAATACGCGAACCTGCACTGGAATACCAATTTGGGCAAATTTACAAAGTGCATATCGATCTAGGATCGTTTAAATTTGCATTTATACTGCGAGTTCCATTAGTTACGTCCGACGACGTCCGACCCTACTTTCGAAATTATAACGTTGACTGGCACGTCCCACAGCGCAGCGCCCACATGAAATTATCATTGCCTGATTACGCTACACGGGTTGAACAAGCACGTTACGAAGCACTTAAATTACACGCATGCAACACGCGACCAGGCATTGCGTCCTGTGAAATACACGCATTTGCAACGGACCATACATCGCGTTGTTTGGATTGGATCATCATAGGCGTGGACGCTCCAGATGAGGCTCTTCAAGTCTGCAAGAACAGTGCGTTGGTCGGGTTAATAGCGAACCGCACCGACGTCAACACTACAGCACAAGGAGTCTTAATCCGAACTGCTGAACGCAAGGCCGTCGTCTCCAAGCCGAAACATCTAAGCCACGTGACCCGGGGAGACACATTTGACATCGCTGATAATGGGGCTTTGTGGCTGTCGCATAATAACTACACCCAGCTCGTGGTCGGGCCACTTATGCTGGCTAGCATAATAGACGCGGACGAAGTCACAGTTCACATTGGACCTAACATCACTGTCCGCGGCTTTCCGGATATACCCCTAAACCGATTGCGTGGAGCTTGTTGGAACATGTCAAAGCGACGAACTTGCAAGTCCACAGATAGCAGAGGAGCAATTGAAGAATTTAATGGACTTCCCCTATATCACTACAACCGGAGTAGCGCCTTACCTATGGATGCTCATTGTGCTTGTAGTTGTTGGCATAGGGGCCATAATTTACCTTAGGAAGAAAGCTGGTTTCTGTCCTAAATGCATAAAAGGGCGCCTACAGCGCTGGTGGCCGCAACGACCATATGGTCTGGCGGAGCCAAAGCGACTCGAATTAAGTAAGACTGAGAATGAATATGGCACTGCCAACACGCCTCGACCAACGGTTTCAGCCCCAGCTGCTTTTACGGAACATCCATCTTGAATTACGAACACTGAGTCCTCGTCGGTCAGCTCGAATAAACGCTACCAAGAGGACGAAAGCGTCGTTCTGGTGAGCCCACTGAACTATTTTCTGTGTCTGAGCGATTCCAACGTAGAGGACATCGCACAGTAGCCTACCATCGACAGGTCAACGCAATACATCACATGGACACACCCTTGCTCATCAATGTATTTATATACGGCACACCGGTACTTACATTAATAGATACCGCTGAAGACGTTTCCATCATATCACATTACTTGATTAATAAGTTGGGTCTCCAACCGCGCCCTAACGACTCCACTAGGATAGTATCTGCCACTAAACAGGAATTAGCACTAGATGGCAGGATAAGCGTGCCTTTATCGATCGGGTCCATAAAGGTACAAACAGAATTCTTCGTGACTAAAGCAGCACCTTATCACTGCATTGTAGGAACAAATTTTATGTTTCAATTGCCAAAACGCATTATAAATTTTAAAGAACATTACTTAGAAATAGCAGTAGATGAGGAAGACGCTAAGATACCTTTTGCAGGTTCGGAACGTGGCGACCCACCACTAATCGCAGTAATCTGTCGCAAGCTTACTACCACAGAACCAAACACCGAAACATTTATCAATGCAATCCCTGAAATAGCTGAAACAAGTGCAGGACCGGCACTGTTTGTGCAAGCGTCAGAAATGGTCGATATTGCAATTGCACACGCATTAGTGTTAAGGAGCCAAAGAACCATAGCAATCGCAGTAATTAACTTCGGAAACACACCGGTCACTATCTACGCCGGTCAAACAATAGGCCATATCGAAACAATGATAAACCCTAGAGTGTAATTCTTGAAAGACACCAACAAAAATTTGATTCGGTACGAGGAGCACCAGCGTGCCAAGCATTTGAATAACATCACAGCGCACCCCGAAAGGATCATCCAACATATAGAGGCAGGGAAACGGTCAATTGACCATGAAAGAGCTCAAAGGGTCTTGGGTAAGATTGACTTTGACAAGACCCTATTGTCTGCGTTTCAGCTAAAACAATTGAAACCGCGATCGCTGAAAATGCAGACGTCTTCAGCGCGCATGATTTCGACCTAGGGCACTACACTGAATGTAGGCACCGTATAGAGACCGGAGATGCTAAGCCAATCAAGCAAGCACCGTATCGACTAGCACACTCCTTACGCGAACCGCTCAGGGAGGAACTAAACAGTGTGCTAGATGCGGGACTGGTATCGCCATCAAGCTCACCTTGGGGATCACCGATAGTGTATGTAACCCAGAGTGATGATTCACTTTGACTCTATGTGGATTTTCAGAAGGTAAACACAGTAGCAGAGAAAGATGGATATCCGTTACCTAGGATCGATGATATGTTAGGATGCCTCCGAAATACGACACTAATGTCCAGATTAGATCTAAATAAGGGCTTCTGGCAACTAGAGTTAGACCCAGAAACAAAGGATAAGACATCCTTCGTCACAGTTCATGGGCAGTATGAATACAATGTCCTACCGTTTGGATTAAACTCGTCCCCAGGAGCTTTCCAACGTTGCATGTCTATGATTATAAAAGGACTTGAGTGGAAAAAATGCTTAATCTACATAGGTGACATACTAGTGTTTTCACCAACGTTCGAAGATCATCTAACTGATCTAATTAGAGTTTTCGACCATTTTCGCAGAGCAAATTTAAAATTAAAACCATCGAAATGCCACTTTGACCGAGGCCGTCTAAAGTATTTAGGACACATAATTAGCACAGAAGGCATCAAAGCAGGTCCAGAAAAGGCAATAGCAATCGAAGAATTTAAACGTCCGGAGACGCTGAAACAGCTTCAAAGTTTCCTGGGACTAGTACGGTATAATCGCAAATTTATAAAAAGTTATTCAGATATATGCGAGCCACTAAATGAATCAAAGCGCAAAGATACGGAATTTAAATGGACACCTAGATGTGAGGAAGCATTTAAGAAATTGAAACAAGCGTTACTAGATGAACCCGTACTAGTACACCCCGATTTAACACAGCCGTTCACCTTACAAACAGACGCTTCATGATATGCAATGGGCGCTGTGCTATCACAGAAAACCAAACAAGGCCAAAAATCCATTGCATACGCAAGTAAGGATCTACTAGATTATCAACGCTGATAACCCGCAATAAAAGCCGAAGCTCTCGCAATTAGATGGGCCGCGCTACACTTTAGGCATTACCTCGAAGGGCACAAATTTCATGTTGAATCTGATCATAAGCCGCTAAAAGCTTTGTT
The DNA here is from genome assembly GCA_030248225.1 of Trileptium ribeirensis. NCBI lineage: Eukaryota > Metazoa > Nematoda > Enoplea > Enoplida > Thoracostomopsidae > Trileptium > Trileptium ribeirensis. The sequence continues at coordinate 7,651 of JASANE010004883.1, forward strand.
TGACAAGGCACCCAGGAACTCGCGTTTGTCCCAGTGGCGCAGCGAGCTATTGTTAGAATTAGGGGGATTTGAAATACAATATAGACCGGGTACGGAAATCGGCAATGCCGATGCGTTGTCACGAGATCCTAGATACGACCCATCCATAAGCGAGGAACAAAGGAGATACTTACGAAATATTAATGATGGGTCGAGGACGACTCCCAGGACCTCGCCCACCAGTGTGCAGTGCATGGGACCAATTCCACTTACCATACCCAGTAAGGACTGTGGCTCCGCTCGCTACTGGCGCGCCAACCCCTATAACAAAAAGCCCAATAGCTCCCCCAGGTCAGCCCAACCCCAAAGCAATCCCATCGCACCTAGTCCCCGACACGCAAGTAACTACAGTACCACCAGCAACGCTGACACAGCAAGCAGCCACGCTAAGCGCTATCCCATCCGGGAGAAACACCAGGAATGTCGATAAGTGCAACAACTATCTTGGGTCCTGGAGGCAGACCTCAGGCTCGAGGCCCCAAAAGACCGTTTCGCACCGAATCAGAAACCATGGGCCTAAGAGCGACCACACTACACTACAGAACAGGAGTTTGATAGGCTCATGAAATTAGTGATGCACTATGAAACCGAAATATTACCAACCGCCCGGATCGAGGACGCCCAAGTACTTATGAAAACATTTATTTATCTTTTCTTTTCGGATCTCCCAGATTTTAATCTAGTGCGGCTCTTACTATATATCCAACGAAACCACCCAGAGTTGGGTTTAATTTGGTGGTATCTATGTAACAAAACACGGCCGAAGGCCGAGTTGGGCGCTCTGAGAATAGAAATGTGAGCGCATTATTTCGAGCTAGCTGCGGACACCAAGATACTATACATGCACCCATTACAACCAGGGGACATAAATTACAAGTTATGTGTCCCAATCACACTAGTACAACAGGTAGTTAACCATAAGCATAACCTTGTACGGAGGACATCCTGGCCGTGATCGGCTACTAGCAAAACTAAAACAATTTTATTATTGGAAAGGTATGTCCAAACACGCACAACAATGGATCAGACGATGCACTCTATGCAAGTCCGCGAAGGACCCGATTTCTCGGATAACCACTGGATTGGGTAGGGTTCCATATTCAAATCAACCAATGTATCGTGTATTCGTAGACATACTTGACATTCAAGTTAGGTCGCAAGCAGGCAACCGCTATGTTATTGCATTTATAGATCAGGTTACAAAATTTGCAATAGCAGTACCAATAAGACACCAGGATACTTACACATCTGCTCACATATTCTTATACGAGATAGTCAATAGGTACCGAGCTCCCAGGGAGTTGTATTCTGATAGAGGAGGTGCTTTTGCCTCGCATATGTTCGAAGAGCTGTGCCAAGAAATGCAGATATTTCGGCACATGAACCTAGCATACCATCCGCAATCAAATGGTGAGATCGAAAGATTTAATACGACATTACTATATCTATTACGAGTAAGCGTGCCACAAGATGATCACCATTTATAAGATGTATCGTTACAATTTTGTATAATAGCCTATAATTCATCGGTGCAAACAGCAACAAAATATCCACCATTTTTGTTGATGCATGGATTTTATCCTAGGTTGCCGGAAAGTACGACACGCATAATGCAGCCACTGGATACACTGGACCTCACTCCAATAGGGCCAACGCGTAGCGCTGGATGGCTTCTATTAAGGAGCGCGCATACCAATCGATGAAAGTCGCCCAAGAACTAAATCGGCTTAGGTACGATAGGCGGGCTCGCGAACCACACTATCAAACGGGAGAATTAGTTTGGATTTCAGGGACATCTATAAAACTCACGCCCCGTCGGCGTGGACCATACAAAATACTAGGGATCACTCCGAAATGCATGCGTGTAAGAATGCATTCTAATCCGGAAGGTATGGCGCATGTCGTACACATTATGCGTGAGTAAACTTAAGGTGACCCCGCCAACCATCCTATTCTGTCATTACCGATATCGAATCGCAAACCGTTGTTACGGAAAACAGGCTTAATTTCATTCAGTTTTTCGCTAACCGAAAGTTGGCAAAATCAAATCAAGTGCCAGAAATTAGACCTTGTGTTGGAACAGAATTTTGGCGATTTCAGTTTGCAGAAATTCTGTTCCCTAATGTATAATCATTTAAATTTGGATTATACAGTGTTCGCGAACAAATTTAATGCAAAAGTGACGTCACAATCAAATCGACAAATTTTCGTTCTCAAACATTCGAATAATTTTACTTCAACTTTCACGAACACAAAATGGATAGATTTCAATCGCGAGGGCTGCGTTCGCGAACAGCTTTATGTCGAATTTAAATCGCCAAAAAGCTTTCCGTCACAAATTTTATCCAAAAATACAAAATAGGATTGCTACCGGGGTCATTTTAAGTTTAGTCGCGCATTAATAGAACTAAGCCGTGTTTTATGGCATTAGATCCAGTACCCAACGTAGCAGACCGGCTAGGTCAAGTACACGCGTTCGTATTAGAAAAGGGTTTGAATGAACCAACCCAACGAATTATCGCTGATAGGGATTTTGTTACTGAAATAGAACCTGTAGAAGAGGTAGCAGTACGCACAGTAAGAACAGCAATCATTGATAGTTCAGATACTGAAAGTGTAGAAATAGTCGACCCTAATAACCCTAACTTATATCGCCGGACATACGCCGAGATCGAGGCCGAGCAAGCAGCAATTGAACACATTGAGTATCGGACTGATGACTACGAACCTCAGAATCCAAGGACGGTCAGGAGTCTGATTCCACTGACTGATCCGGGCAGAGAAGTAGAACCATCCTGGCCACCAATAGCGCAGGAACAGGTTACTAGTCAAGAGGCCTTCTCGTACATACCAGAACCTGGTAGCCGACATACGCAGGTAGAATACGGACAACATACCGCGCCAGTAACCACGATGGAAAGAATAGTGGCTTCCAGCGAGGAAGTTTCATTCGGTGTACCGACTGTTGACCCGCTGAATATATTATGGCGTCAAGGCTGCGGGTACCAATGGAAATGTCAACTCAAACCGTAGCAGACTATACCGCAATGCGTTCTTATAACGCTCCGCCAGCAGCTGCCGATAGACCTATGTCTCCCCACCATTGGGTCTTTCGTGAACCGGCCATCATTCACCGACCCACAGGGTCGCCAGTGTCCAGTTATTTGTCGGAGACCTCTGGAGAAGCTACAACCGTGGACGTGAGAGCAGCTGAAGCAGACGATAAGCTAACTAGCCAAACCTCACAGGAACCATCTTCCGCCGAGCGGCTCGGTCAGTCAGGACAGGAAACATCAAGCAGTGGTTCTAGAACGCCAAGCACGCAACCGGGAACCGCTGGCTCACTAAGTGAACTAACGCTTGCGGAATCAAGCAGTGAAACACCAGCACCCCGGAGAGGAACTGATCGTCCAGTGACCCTAAGCACTCTTCCCCGCACCCGAGCACCGCCGGAAGAGCGAGGAAAGGTCCTTGTCGGACGGACCACTCAATGGAAACAAGTCATATCGGCAGAAGGGGTTCAACTATCCAGTTTGTTACCACGGAACAACCAGGAACATCCACCGTGACCATCACTGAACTGATACACACCACAGCCGCTAGCACTACCTTCTCCAGAATAATGCGGCCCAGTACTGCCCATGCAACGATCCCAACTAGACATCTTCCGCATCGCCACGCCAGGGATCGGGCCTTTCGGCCATACGGCGCAGCATCGGACGAAGAAGTAGGAGACGCCCTACGCAGGCCCAGACGTGTGACTTTCCAGGAACCAGGGGCAACCATTAGCGAAACTGCAGGAACATCAACTAGACTAGCCTCTGCTACACGCGCACAATCTACTATTGTCACCACCTCAATGACCAGTGCACCAATATTAACCCCACGACAATCTCTGTTAGGAGAACGCTCCCCAGGCGGGACCCTACCACCAACTTCATTCCCACGATATCATTCTTGCCAGGAACTCCACCCCGCAGCCTGGCGACAACGAACGCCCCGACCTCCACCCTATAAAGAGGCTGATTCGGACGATCAAGACCTGCGAGTAGACTGACCCCAACCCATGCTAGCACGTACCTCAAGTTAAGCAAACAAACAGTCATAAGGGGGTAAAAAAGAGGTATAGGAATATATTCACAGGTAGACAAGATTATCTTTACACCCAGACTTATTCCCGGTATACACATTATAGATGCGACGAAGCTACAGCCCCAACTACATCAATGCCCCGTTGACCCCGAAGGGCGTGCGGCACGCATCGGTGGAAATCGACGGCCATGTACTTTCCAAAGTGCCCCAACGTCTCTTAAAGCGGGTGGGACGATGGGAATACTTCTCGCTCAAGAGCAGGGGGTGTAGCCGATTAGCCAACGAATATTCCATGGCCGATCGATTCGAGCATGATGGGAGGCGCCTTTCCAGTGCTGCCGAACACTATCATCTCGGCGTTTTGGTGCTGCTGGGACGCAACGACGAAGCCAAGGAGCTGGGCGAAATGGACATTTCCCCAACTGAACTGCAGCTCCGTAGCATCGCCTTACAACGCCAGATTCCCCACAGCGTTCGGCGTTGGCACATGTCATATAGGGTTCACCTGATGCGGCCAAGTTCAGCATCGATGAGTACGCTGAGGAATTGGAGAAAACCGGCAGCCGGTAACTCCTTAGCGACTCGCTGGACAATTTGTGGGGCACTGGCATGCCACCGGCCCAATGCTGCACCCACCGAATAGAGTGCCACAACGTCACGGGTAAACTGCTCGAGGAAATCCGGGCTTTCAACCTGACGGGTTCGTTCGATGGCCAAGTGTGATTATGCGCGTTTCACAGAATAATGCGCGCAGAGCAGGGCAAAATTTGGTCATGCGCACCAAAGTGCGCGTAACTACCACGAGCACTTGATCGCGCGTAGTTTGTTGTTCTCGGACGACTAACTGCGCGTAGGTTTTACTCGTATGTTGGACGCCTAAGGTTCGTGTTATTCGCAGTCTTCTGCGCGTAGCTTCAAATTTACGCGCGATTAACCGTGTTTAATGAGTTGATATTACGCGCTTCTAGATGTGCATAAATAAGTTATGCGCAACTGTATGTCCGTAACATTTACAGTTACGAGCAGTTGTGTGCGCGTGGTAAGCTGTTAGGCGCATTGTAACGCCAGTAACTTACCAGTTACGCGCAATAATATGTGCATAAAAAAACGATAGTCTCATAAGCCTAAGCTTAGGCTTAGTATAAAGAGAATCTGTGTATCCGCTTAGTTGCAGGGTACCGTATATTAACTTTGGTTGTTCCCGTAAGCTGCAGCTTCCTTCCATATTTGTTGTATATGCGACTTTCAAGCTTCCTTTCCGCAGCTCCTTCAACAGAAGCTCCGCTCGTTCTGTTTTGAAACTTATACCCTAAAACCTCTGTATCATGTTAGTGTTATGATGCTGGTCTGATAGGAGATAAGGGACGCAAACTATTCTGTGTGTCGCAAAAGCTATAATCATCGTTCTCCATAAGTGCGATGGTTTAGCATTTTTATAAATCTGAATAATATCGAAGTGACATCTACATACTCAATATCAGTTCAACACGGCAAAACAAACGTTTAATATATACTGAAATAATCCTATATTATCATTACGCCTTCGTATAAATTAGTTGAAAAATACATCGCGATATAGTTCCTCAACTATCCTAACAATGAGCATTGCAGGTTTTTCCTGAAACGAGCCAATCGTTGTAATATCTTCGCCAGCCTTAAATTATACTCAAAATATTAACACCTTTTCCTCTCCAAGCAATACGTAACTGAACGAGTGTCAACAT
>JASANE010004885.1:0-51433 GCA_030248225.1 Trileptium ribeirensis
TTTATTCCTTGGATATCGTTGAAGCTGCTAATAGTCCCTTATTTTATAACGCAAAAATCAACAGTAAGTTGTCAGTTGCATCGCACGGGGATAGTTACACGAAAGTTTTACACTAGCTCAATCAAGGTAGTTTACTCTGGGCTCTCCAAATTGTGGGTGGGGGCCTGGCATTTTTCGTTTCCCCCTGGTGCGGAACAGGTGCCCCCTGGCAAAATTTTGGGCTTCCCCCGGTTCACCGCATATTCGAAATTTTTTTTGTTTCCAATTGGTCTAAAGTCCAAATATGATGAAAATTTGTATTAAAATTCCGTTCTGAAGCCAAAAATTTCTCAAATTTTGTCAAAATTAGCTTCAAAATCGCTTTTTCTCTCCAGCAAAACTATTTTGGCAGTGTTTCTGACGCGGTTTTTAACAGTTTTTCTCCTGGAAAAATGTCCCCTGGCAAAATCGGGTGCCCCGTTCGGGACCAGGGTGCCCCCTGGTTCATGCCCCGTGGCAAAATTTTCAGCGAATAAAGAGCCCAGTTACTAAATCTAAATTAAAATTTATGAAATTGATGATTTGTAAGACAGATTCTTATCTCAATTTTTTGAAATTATAGTAGAAACGTTCAGCTTCGCGAGGTAATGGTGCTAGTTCCTGCCTCTATAACAGACTGGGATTTGTCAAGTCAATTCTCCAGTATTCGTTTTAAATTTAGCTGTTATTAAAAATGTTTTTATGATCAGGCTTTCAGCAATGACGCAACAGTATTTTCATGTTTTAATGTAGAACCACCTGTATTAATTGTCAGGCATTTCTATTTCTCGTTATTATAATATGGCCTCTCCAAACTATCAAAATTGGGTTTTTCCCCAGTTCGCAAACGAGGGAGCTGAAAGTACCGAGGGATTCCACTCAGTTTATATGGGTTGGGTGTCTCACGTAGAGCTGAGGAAAACACCAAATTTGTTTAACTTAACGTCTAGTTGCAGTTTTGCTTTTCTCTAAGAGGAAAAATTTGTTATTTTGAGGCCTGTCTAGAAAAATTGTGAGACTTTTTGCCAAAATAAGTAAATTTAGCATATTTCGCTAATTGCCTAACAGAAAAAAATCACTAAATTTTTAGTCATGCAGGAAAATACCTGGGCTGAATTTTATGGCGTGAACTGGAAAGGTCAAAGTTTGCTCGGGGACACGAACTGAGGAGAGGTCGATATATCTAGATTTAAAACGGTTGGCTGTTTCGGTTAATGCAAATTGTGGGGTTTAAAATTACAGGACTAGCTAGTATCTCGCAAGCGAGTGGAAGCAGAGCTAGCTTGGAATATTGCCTTTACTATTGTTGATGTGCTATTTAAAATGTGTTGTATGAAACTACTCCGACATTGAAGATAGAGCCCTGTAATGACATGATACAGCAACAACAGGTCTTCCAAGTCAATACCATGGTAATCAGTGTTCTTGAAAACATATATAAATATTTTTTTGTCAAAAAAATTTGTTACCTCGATGTCTGAACAATATTTTGACGTGCAGACTCGCAATAACATGCCACAGAAGCAAAAAGGGTATTTTTGTGGCTTCTCGAAGCCACGAACCACGGGTCGTCCTGGCTTCCCGAGAAGACGCTATATATACTGGTGTAGCTGTAAAAAAAGTTTTTGAAATAGGGTTTTTCGACCTAGTTAACCTGTAAATTTGTTTACATGGGTGATAGATATCGGCAAAACGAGTTGAATGATACCTTTTGCGAGCGGATCAGGTCACCGGGTCCTGTGATACTGGAAAACGCTCAGTTAAAATAAACTAGTCGGTAGTGGAACTACATTTGTGAGCGGAGCTTGGGCTGTGGCATTACGAATGTACTCAATTTTATGTTCTTGTAACTACATTGCATAGGGCTTTATCATTGGTAAAAATATTATATTTGAATTCTTCGACCCAAAAAACCCTATAATGGTTTGATCGAAACGATTCTATTTCAATAAATAACACAAATATTGCAAAATTCTCTATTTTAGCTGCATAAGCTTAACTAATTAGCTAATTACTAATTAACCACTCAAATTTTTTTAATCCCAAATATCAGATGCACACTCTGACATGATAGGATTTCAAACAAAAAAGTTTTTTTAAATCGGTTCAGTGTTTCTTGAGATCCCTCGGACCGAACGAACGAACGGACGGACATCGAACTCTTTACTCCCGGACAGAAAATAAAAACGCTTCGCCGAGCTCCGCTCAATCATTAGATTTTGTTTTTTTTATATTGTCAAAGATACTGTCTGATGTTGTTAAATTTGCTACCAATCATTCCACGTGTCTGTACAAGGAAATGGTGGGGAAACTGGACAGATTTAAGATATCTGGCCTCAGTCTGAAGTTATCTCGCCTCTCTGCTGTCCTGCTGAAGCCATGTAAAAAGGCTGTCTGGCACGCTCTCGGGACACCCAGGATAGCTGGAAAACCTCAAATTATCATTTTTGGTCAAAACTAAATATTTAAACCCGTTTTTTTGGTTAAAATTAAGTATTTAGACCCGATTTTTTGGCCAATACCTGTTGGTTGGCGTCGTTTGAGCTATTTTTCTCCCATGTCCCGCCCTTTGATGTCCGCAGAAGCCCTAAAACGGAAACGAAACTGGCATCCCTCACGATTTCATGGACAACTGGAAAACATCAAGTTACCATTTTTTGGTCAGAATTAGGTGTTTAGATCCGGTTTTTTGAGCCAAACTTCATAGCTGACACCTTTAGCACTAATTTTCACCCATATCACGCTTCTCTGATGTTCCATGGAAGTCCTGTGCTGCTTATCACCACACTCGAAACCAGTTGGGATGGCCGAAAAACCTTAAATTACCATTTTTTGACCAAATTTATTTGCTTAGACGTAGTTTTTGGTCCAAATGTCTCAGTTAACAGCCTTTGAGCTACTTTCACCTATATCCCACCTCTCTGATGTCCTAGGAAAGCCTTGTCAAAAGCTCTCTGCCACCCTCCAGGATAGCTGAAAAACTTCAAATTACCATTTTTTGGTCAGAATTAGGTACTTAGATCCGGTTTTTTAGTGTAAACTTCATAGTTGGCAGCCATTGCACTAATTTTCACCTATATCCCGCCCATATGATGTTCTACGTAAACCCTGTTCTACCTGGTACCACCCTCGAAGACCTCTGTGATAACTTAATAACCTCAAATTGCCATTTTTATCAAATTTAGGTGTTTAGACCCAGTTTTTTGGTGCAAACTTCACAGTTGGCGGCCTCTGAGCTATTTTTCATCCATATCCCGCCTCTCTGCTGGCCTATGGAAGTTTTAAAGGTTGTCTGGCACCCCTTGGGACTTTCTGGACAGTTGAGCAACATAAAATTAACATATTTTGGTCAAATAATGGTCTTTAGACCCAGTTTTTTTGGTCAAAACTTCCTAATTAAAATTTTTTTGTTTGGAAGGCCTAATTAATATCCTTCATGTTTTTGTCAAATTTTGTTTTAGTTAATTAGTAATTAAATTATTAGTTAAGCTTGTAAGCTTATTTTTAGCATTTTCAAACAAAAATTGCTTATTTCATTTTCAAACAAAAATTGCGTATTTTTAAATGAATAATTAGTGGAAAGCTATTATTTTAAGGTATATACTACATCTCGCTGTGATGATTACGAATCTAGTGTTTATTATTATTCAAATGTTAAAACATGCTAATTGGTTAGTAAATTAGCTGTTTTTTCATTTTCAAAGTGCTCATAATTGAGAAAAATTGCACACGGGGGTTTTCGATGTCTCTGATCAGAATATATAATTTCTGAAGCTCTAACACTTGGTCGGATATGCTAATTAGTTAATTAATTAGGTATTTAGTTAAAAATCACCTCAATTTGCTCCGCTTACATTTTGTAATTTATTACGTTTAGTTAAAGTGTAGTCCTAGTACCTTTTGGACCGACTATTTAGTTTAGTTAGAAGGCATTCAATTATAGGAAAGCTGAGTTCCGAAGGCATCAACACTGTGCTTGCTCAGTTGGAAAGAACAGGTAAGGTGTATTAATACTTTCAAATAATGAACAATGTGACGTATGGATATCTGGGCAATATTTCAAGATATATCCTAGCTTCTCTATTTGCTGAAAATTGTGGCATGGGCTGATCTCAAGCAAGGATATAAATTTGAACTTTAGAATAGGATTTAAGAATAAATGTGAATTTTTGTGTCAACAGGAAGGTATTTTGCGGAATGAGATTAAGCAAAATATATCTGGGGGTTTTATTGGACCAGTGGAGCAAGATTTTTCAAAGTCGAAGGTAGGGAAATGACATCGCTTTATGCATATCTAATAAGAGAAAATTTTGGTATTTTTAGCCAAAATTTATGACATTTGACATTTTTGTTAAGTCTAACAGGACAGAATTCGCTATTGTTTTGGCTGCGCAAGAAAGAAAAATTGGCATGGAGAAAGCATGTTTGCATATGTACCGCAGAATATTCTATTTGGTATTTAACTTATACCTAAGCAAATTGGTGTGTATTGTTCAATTTTTGTTTGCAAATTTAAATTAAAGCTGGCATTTGCCCCCAAAATATCCAGAAATTCTTCAATGGAGCCCAAGATCTTGCCAGAGGTATGAACATGAAGTCACCCGTTTTGCTAAATATAACCCCAAAAAGCAAGTCCCTACCCTACTTTCAATTTGGAAACGCTAAAACCCAGCATATCCGCAATAAACTTTCATCTCAAAATATTAAATTTAATTTGAATTTCGTGTAAACTATGTAGCACCTTATAGCCTTGGTTATTCGCTTATTCAGTATTATTTGACGATGTAAGTAATCAGGGCTTGTCTGAGAGAAACCATAAATACACGACAGTGGTCTACAGGGAAGACATTATACGTACTAAATGTTTCCAATAGGCCATGGTGCCAGTATGTGAGTTCAGTTTATTATAGCTTCATTGGCACTAGGCAGCATCAAAATTAGGCTGCCAAATGCAATTTAGTTGGTAGCAAAATACTACGTTTGCATTTAGGGTCGCATAATCTGATGAGTTGGTATAGCTTTTTTGGACATGCCTCCAGCAGGCGGAGCAGTGCAAGAGCTCCAGCTTAATATTTAGCAAAGATAAAGTTATTATGTAAGGCCATTGTTAGAAACTTCCTCATTGGTTTGATATTCCTGTTAATAAGAGGCTATTGGTCAGATGTGCAGTACTATTGCACTCACATACTCTTCGGAAAATATATTAATGGGCTAGTGTGGGGCGTCTCAACGCAATAAATTTAGAACCACTGGAATTGCTTTGAACTGCCGGTGGTCTACAATTTTATGCACCGTGATATAGTTGTCGACGCTTATAAGATTTTTAATTTGCCGCAGTGTCGCTGGAGCACACTCTAAAACTCTGCAAGAAAATGTTCAATACTAGCTAAACACTTTTCGGTACACGCAAGTTTTATGCCTAGAACTCTTTGCCAGGCTATGTTGTCAACAGAAATGTTATCAGCGCTCTAACTTTAATATGATTCAACTTTTTACTAAAAATATTGAGGTAAACCGTTCTCTTAAATATGACAGAAACCTCACACCAGCTGTAAGCGATAGGTTTCACCTCTTTGGCTGGTTTAAACTTTATTAACCAACATAACTTTATAACTTTTGCTGCTTTTCATTTGTATAAAGATTGTGAATTGTCTTATGTCTAATTCAAACTGATTTACGCCATTGTCTAACTATCGCGCTCCCACTGACGGCCTTAACGCCTTATGCAAAATCCGTTATTAAGAATAGCTTTTTAATTTTGCGGTATTTTGACAAGTTTGTACAGATTCACCATAAACATTTTTCGAAAGTGCTGGAATTGCTCCAAAATATGTATACTATTTTGCGTGACACTATACAGTTGCAATCACAAAAATCGATCGAAGCTTCGTGCGATTTCGATTCCTTGCGGTTAAACAAAAATCGATCGTTTAAACGAAAATCGATTAATTCAACAAATTTCGATTGTGTAGAAATATAAAATATTTTAACAAAAAATGTTAGTTTGTTTGCGTTTAATATAACGAATTTCATTTAAACGAAGATCGATAGATTGCGTTTCGTTCGATTTCGTGTCTGCGTTCGGTTTTATAAGCACTTAATTCTAATTGTAACTGCACTAAAATTCTTACTTTATAGTCAACTGAAACCAGTTACATTTATACTAGTATTATTGTATCTATCAACATCATAAAGGAACTAAAGGAATTGTCCATTGCCTTAATATGATCATCTTTATTGTCACTTAGACAGCAGGTATCGGTGTGGAGTAATCGCAAAACGTAATAATTCGTGATGTTAATGCTCTATTCACGCATATGTATGATAACGTTCACAAAGACAGTCGACATTTGGTTGTAATTTTCGATAATGCGGATAGTGCGGACGAATTGATGGTTACAACTGCTTTAGGATGAATAGGAGCATAACTTTTTTCGGGCCGCCAAAAAACCAAACACACAAGTGTCCTTCCGGTTTGTTAGAAATAACTGTAACATACAAACGACCGCTGGCCAACTTCTTCGTCCCCATCGTATCCATATATAGTCAGCCACGCATATGCTGATTTCGTAGTTGTATAGCCACGTTTTCACGAAACGACATTACGGGATTCGTTGACATCTCGCAGCAGTACCAAGATTATTAAATGCCGAAGAAATAAGAATTAAAACCATTTGCGGACTTGCATTAACCGTACGTTAATACATGCCCGGAAAATGGTTTTAACCCTTGTGCCGATGCTCTCAAATGCATTGGGTTAGTAGGCGGTGCGCTATCATTCGATTGAACACGAAAGCGCTGTTGGCATCCAGTGTCAAACGTCTTGATTGCCATGCAATGCTTATTTTATTTAAACCTGCAACATTAATACAAAGGAGGCGCAGCAACCTATTGGTTTAGTTTAAAAAGAGATAGCCGAAATTCCATTTGAGAAACTAGCATTTCGCGATCTACGCAAGGCAAATTGGGCCGCTAATGAGTAGGACATTTTGGAAAATTTGTTATAACGATTTTTACTGTCGTTACAGTGGTTCATCCAGCGGTATTAAGTCCATTCTTCTAATACCAGGCTTTTGAACTATTTACAGGAATGTTTTAAACTATTTTATGAGCACAATTATTGTTTACGGGCACATTATGGGTCTTGAGTAGAACTTTTGTGCGTATTTTTTATTAATTTTAGGTAATATCGAATGGTTGGATAAATCTACTCGCCGAAGGTGTCGTGTTATCTGGAGGACAACTGAAGAGTGGGCGAAACTGATCTATAACTGGGTTAGCGTCCTATTTATTATTATCCTACATAATGACTGCGGTAGGTAATACGCAAAATACCCTTTTTCGAATCTGTTAATAAGTATCATAGCGACATTCTCCAACAATAGGGGTATACTGTAATCGAATATCGGAAAATATGTTATTAAAACGAGCGTGCGAAGTGAGCGGAGTTTCCACTTAGGGTTCTAGGTTGAAAATCGCGAAAATTTCTTTCTTGTCTTTCTCTGTTATTCATAACTCATTTTCGAATGAACAGAATTCGACAATTTTCTGTTACATAGCAAAACTAACGACGATGAGCCCTTTAGTTGAACGAGAACTGCTCCGACCCTATCTTTTTGGTAAGAATGGCAAAAACAAATTTTTAAATGTTCTTTGATTCTTTAAATGTTTAAAGGTTCCATATGGTCTTTTGCAACCCATATCTCGCGACACAGGCTTCGTAAGTGAAGACCACAATGCTGAATGAGCTCATCAAATCCTAAACTTTAAAGACTTCGATTTTTTGTGGGATCACTCTCTGTGCCACTGTGGACACGAAGATAGTACATCCAGCCTTTGCCAGAAATAACGATTTTTCAGATGTTGCCGTTTCATTGCTAGTTTTTACCTTACAATGAGCGCCTATTAGGTTATCAAGCATGCTGAATACGTTGGTTTGGGTTATCTTGAGTCCAGCACGTGTAGCTTATGTCTTTTCAGACGTTTTCATTGAGTTTAGGGTCAATGAACCCTATGTTCAGAAAATAGTATGTCCTCAATAATTTGGAACATGGCATCAAAAATGTTTATATAGAGGTTTTTGGTGGTTATCTAGATTCCAACGTGCATATTTCATACCTTTTCATGTCTTGTCAATGTATTTATGTATTTAGGATTAATGATTTCGAGAATATAGTCTGTCTTCAGTTGTTTGGCTACGCTTTGCGTACAGGTCATCAAGAGTTGCGTATATTGGTTTTGCGGTAGGCTGAATACGTCGGTTTGTTTGCCTAGAGACCAGCATAAATACCTGATTCGTTGTTAGTTGTTTTCGATAGGTTTAGGGTCGACGATGTTTTAGGATTTTCCATAGATTCAGGGTTCAAGTGGTTTTAAGTGTTGTTATAAACATCAGTCACAGCCTGTTCAACAGGCAGTTATCACAGATGAGTAAACAAAATAACTTAAAAATGAAAGTCTTTTTCAGTCTCTCTTGCGAGTTACTAGTTCTAGGCTTATTTTCAAACAATATTTACTATTTTAACAAATTGGCTTATTTTCAGACCATATTTCAGATTTTAAAAAATCCATATTAGATGTAAAAAAATTCATATTAGATGTAAAAAAATTCATGGTGTGTGGCATTTCTTTGGAAAGTTTGAGTTTCGTGTTACATTTCCCTGCAGTTTGTATTTATCTTTGTTTGTACTGCTCTAGAATGACCCTAAGACCCTTAGCTATTAGGATGTAAAAAACTATATTTATGAACTATGAAAAATAATTTATAAAGAAGAATAATACCCATGTAATCTAAAAAAATAATTATTCATGATAAATACCTACTTTTATCTCGCAGATGCAACACGAAAAGAATGATAAATATACATTGTCATGCCTGTATTGCAATCGGCATGACCATGGTTCGGATAGTTTGTTGTTCATAATACTGAGATTTACAAAGAAATTTAACCGTGTCGAAAGGTGTAGTAGAATTTAGCGTCATTTCCGCGCTGTAAGGTTGTAAGCAGTTTTGTAGCTGCACACCAACATCCGAAATTAAAATAATCGTTACACGGATGGTTTATTTTATTATACATTACTGCCGTTATATCGTTTATAGGAAAGAAGTTACTTGGAAACACACGTCATCATAGCTTTCTGTCTCTTATTGGCTTGCAATTTGTTACATATCTCGATCATGCTCTTCGTTTGCTATCCTATTGCAGGTGAATGAGAACGGCTTTACAAATACGGTCCATACGTTACACGAATTGACAGACGACGAGGATACAGCTGCAGAATGTATGTGCCATAGACTAGATTTTTCGCGATTTATTTCTCACTGTGTGAGCCTTGCGCTGTTTTCAGCGTTCGTTACCTTTGAACACTTCTAACACCGATTTTCGCACTATACATTTTTAATGTCACGTAATGTTCATTACGTATTCGGTACGTAGGTTTCTTTTGGAAATTCTTAGTGTTTAGACTCTGTTCACTTAGCTTTGTTAGTATACAGGTGGCTGTTGAAGATTTTAGTCCTTACAGCAACACCGGTGCAACTTGCTATTACTACATATACTAATTTTGATGCTGAGGTTACATTTCTGCGCAGCTGATAGATAGTGCAACTACCTCAATAGTCTTGCTTTCTTGTTGCTCTTCTAAGATAATTCAATGAAACTAAAGATAGCTGACTGGTGTACAATCAACCCGAGACATTTAGGTTTTGTTTATTTTGAAACGGAGTTCGGTTGTAAAATCCTTTATTTAAACTTTAAATTTTGTACGGATCTTTGTATCAGCAGTTAGATTTCTTATTAATGAACTGCTCAAATTAAGGTTAACCTTTCTCTTTCAGTCTCGTTGCCCAGTTATAGTTCTTGTCGTGAAAATGTATAAAATAATGTATATATCTCCAATTGTTGCTGGAGGCGTCCATTGTTTAATGTTCCTTATTTTATGCTTCTCAACAATATTTTGGTATGTTTCTTCATCAGTACAATACTCTCCAGAAATAAGTGTCACCTTTCGAACGAACGAACTTCGAACAACTCTGGAACAAGTTTTAGGAATCACATCAAAATTTCGAACACGAACACCTTTATCAAACGAACTGCACTCGTTTCTAACGAGCACTTGTATTTGTTGTACACATTTTAGGAGAACTATATCATCACCTTGTGATAATACATAAACATATTTTGTGGACTCACAAGTTCGGTCACACTTTGTGGCTGGGATTAATTTGATATCTTAGGTTCATATACTGTAGTTCACTTGAAGCCTACGTTGTGTCACAGTTAAACGGACACTAATGTATACTTTAAACGGTTGAACTCGTTGGTTTCTTTGTTTTGAACGTGTATTGGGCAGTGTTGTTACCCATGTGAAGTGCGTTAAAGTAATAAATTTTAGCAGCAAAATGTGTTAAAATAGATATTTGTTCATTGGTCGCTAGCATGGATTTATAAGTTTTCCGGCTGGTTGGATACAGCGAAAGTAATGTCGTTGGCGTAGTATTCATCCATTAAAACAAGAGCTGGGCTCTACCACGTAAAAATAAATACTTAAAATTAAACTTTTTTGAAACTTGTGATCTATAAATGCGCAAAATTTGTATATTTTTGGCATTGAAGGTATATATAAAGGGTTTTACGGTTTTGATGCTTGGTTTCCCATATTGTGGTTAAAGTCCCCACAGCAGCGGAAAGCCATACATTTTTGTTCCTGCAGTAATCTTGTTTGTGCTGAAAATGGGGTTCAAATTACGGTTTCCACATTTTCTTCGATGCCACGTCCCATGCCGCTTTCGTTAGCAAGTAGGCTCCACTTGTGAATCCCCACATTTTCTGCATTTGCGGAGACAAGCCATCGACAATATTGAAAATTACAGCAACCTGCTTTTATTAATGCATTGTGAGTGTATTATTGCCATTCTGTTTGTTGGAGTGAAACAACCCCTAAGCACTAGTTTGTGACGCTTGTTTGTAAATTCGGTGACAGATACAACAATTATTGCTGAAAGAAGCTAGTACTGGGCTTTCCAAATTCGGGGGGAGTCTCCCAGCATTTTCAAGTGCCTCTGGCAAAAACCGAGTGCCCGCCATTCGTTCCCCTGGCAAAATTTTGGACTGCCCCTGTCATCGCCTCATGGCAAATTTTTTGTTTCCACTTGGTAAAAAACTTCTGTAGTAGCTAATATTTGATAGAAATTTGTACTAAAGTTTCGACCTAAAGCAAAAATGAATAGCAGATTTTCTCCAAATTTGCTTAAACATAGCTTTTTCTCTCTGTCAAAGGCGTTTTGGCGTGTTTCTGACACGATTTTTAACCGTTTACTATTAGCAAAACGCCGCCTGGCAAAGTCGGGCGCCCCCCGTTTCGGAATTATTGGGCCCCCTGCTCATGCCCCCTGGCAAAATTTTTAGCCAATGCAGAGAGCAGTAAGATACATTTATTATTAGCGGAAATTTCTCGACCATCTATTTGAAGGATGATTTTATTCTTGGTTGTACTATTCTCAAGGCATCGCGAACAAAACTATGTGCGCAAGATGCGGAGCTAACTATGCCCACGTTGGCCGCACGAATGAAATAGGCCGCGTATGATTCTTCGGCTGTCACAAAAATTCCTCATGTTTTCGGATATTCAATTTGATTTACAGAATTTAAAAATTACAGAATTTATGATACTCTGCATTTTAATACTCTGTTTATTTTATAGCTTTTCACGGACTCGATAAGGAAGTGCTTACGGCAGCGCTGCGATATCTGGAAAATCAAGGCAAAGCTGAAATTATTGGTAACGAGGGAGTAAAATTCTTTTGAAACTACCAATAGCTTGAGTAATCAAGCTGAATAAGCGTTTACGTTTGAATGAGTTTCATCAAGTACAAAAGCCGTATAGATGAAGGTGACGACGTAGTTGTTTATGTTGGATATCGAAATACCTACACTGTACGTATCAAATGGGGTGAAATATTTCAATCTAAATATGGTTCATTTCGCCATGAATATGTGATTGGAAAACTATATGGATCCAGAGTGCCATGTTCGAAAGGTAAGCATTTATTTTTGTTACTGTTGGAAGTTGAGAACTTTTCAAATATTAATTCAAGAATGTGTATAGGGCACTTGTTTCGTAGCGTAGTCATCCAAGGTGGCGTACACTGCAGAGTCGTGTATCGGATTATTCAGATATAACTATTGGTTAATTTTTGGTTTTACCTATTGGTTGATTTGCAGAGGTGGCTAAAACAGCTTTGCTTGTGTAGCGCCAATGTCAATGTATCTATGTATGGTGAGTATGCAAACGCATCGACAAACGTACCTCTAATATTATTGTTTTCACTAACTTGTGAGGACCTACGCCTGGCTATGGTAACCATGTTTCAGAACACCGTAAATAATGAAGCTGGTGGTGCTATGTTTTGTGACCTAGATGGCCACGCTTTGCAAATTTGCGACCGATTCGTCGAATTGGCAACTTTTGATTCCTTCAGCGACGTAGTTACGTGCTACTTTGTCATGTACACAATTATAATCGAGGACTTCGGTTGCATTTTGCAGGTAGACTAATAGTAAACGTTTAAAATAAGTAAATTTTGAGAGTTGCTTAAAATAAATGACTAACTGCGCACTATAAACAATTAATCTGGGACAGACACAAGCAGACCTCTTGTTAATAGTGACCACCGATTGTCTTCTGACCAATAAATGGTTTTATCGTGATTAACATAATTATTGAACGAACAACCACTTGTGGGTCAAAAATGCATCAATTTTATAAACAGAGGTTTTCAAAATTCGAGAATAGTAGCCAAGATTGTGGGTGGGCGTTTTTACCGGGGACACTGCTGCAATAGAAACCCAAAATTTTGCCATAACCGAGGGCGCCGGGTCTTAAGCCAGGGGGAACCGAAAAAAATTCAGAGACTAACTCCCAATTTTGAAAGCCCTGTATACTTACCTATGAAACTGAAAATGCCTGCTGCAGAGAGTGGCGCGGTGCATATCCCCATTTCTCAAACTTTTCAGCTAGTTTGAGGTTCAAAGTAGTAACTGGAGCACATTGGGCGTCGCTATAATTCATAATTTTCGACACGTATGCTACTAAATTTACCCTGAGGGGTGGAAGGGTGAGTAATCCTGGCCCTGAGTCCAACCACCTATCTCATGATGTATATCTCTAGGTTCTCCAACTGTTAAGTTTTCGCGAAACATAGTTGGCAAAATTTAGTACCATAACGTGAATGTCCATCCCGACAGTTTTCTGTTACCCCAGCTATAAGATATTCAATATAATGTACAAAATGAGTACTGTGGCTGCAATATTACTGCACGAGTGTGAAAACATTAATGTGTCGAAATAAAATATGTGCTGAGGTAGATGTACAATCAGCCACACATGCTAGTGTCCAGCCAATAATGTGAAAGTACAGTTACGCTCAGAAATAAAACCAAATTTTTCATGAATCGTTCGCGAAAATTTAACAGCTCATCAATTGCTATTTGCGAAAAATGCTGAGCTTGAACTCATGTGTGCGTCCGGCTTCTCGTTATCTACTCGAAATAACCGCAATGACGTATAATTTCAGTAGTCATCAACCTACTGAAAGACAGCCTTGTTTCCCGGCGTCGGTTCTAATCCAGCTCGGTCTGGCTTGACAAGCAGTCATAGCGCCAACAATACTGTTTTTGGCCTTTATTCCACATTCGTACTATTTGGATTAACCATGTCACAAGCAGTTGTTTTCCTTTCGTTGTAGCTACAGCTACTGATAGATGAACGTAAAGCTTACTCGCTGCTTTTGCGGCTGTTGTGATGTTTCTTGATTGTTAGCGTTAAGTTATCGGCGATCAATCAACAGTCCAAACCGATTAATCGGGCTCACTATTTTGCAGTGCCGCAGCATTACACGAGCTCGATTTTTCGATGTTGCTATGGCTTGACAACTTCATCTAAATTTTTTTGGAATTTGTGTGCTGTGAACTGAGTATATTTTCTATTCTATCTGAAGCTGTCAATGCTTCTGTCATTGTTTTGGGTCATTACTTCGCGGGTTTCTGGTAAACCGGCAATGAAATTATTCTGTCGGCGCGTTTGCTGTTCGGAATCTACGGTCATGTAGTTAAGCGTTGGTTTTGGGAGTTCAATTAGTTTATTTGCAACTTACACATATATGCACGAACGACTTACTGCGTATACAAATTATGGATCTATGTTTGCGACAAAGAGTTGTTCTTTTAAAATTAATAGCTTGTCAAATTTCATAATTTGAATTTAAACAAATAATATATTCCGATCAACCGTCTTCATTTCAGACCATTGCTACAATTTCACCAATCAAAACTAATAGTCAAAATATTTTTAAATAATTTTCCTCAATTTTAAGTTTCAGAACTTATATTTTAAAGCTCGCCATCATTGCCATAAAGCAAAATATCTTTTGGATCACAGAGCCTTAATATTGGCCAAAGCCGTGGTTTATACTGTTTTTGAACTTGCCGAAGTATATCATACAAAGTAAATTATTTATTATTATTATTATTTTAAGTATGATGATGCCAACAACAGTTATTAAGTGTAAGAATATTGTTAGCCTGGACATTTGGTTAAAACAAATATGGGTAATTAGGGTGTGACAAACGCCCTTATTTAGTAGCATGTAAGCCGGGTGCGCTTGATCGACTACAGATTTCGAAGAATATTGTGCTTTGAGGTGTAATATTGCTACTATGGGCAATCAATATTTGCTGCAGTACGATTAGAATGGGATTTAGAGTTGGATGTTTGAAAACACTTATCCTCAGATATCCAACGCATACCGTTTCCTATTCTATTTTCAGGTTACGTTTTTATTCTGCACGCTACATCCGAGTTATGGACACAAAATGTCAATCATCGGACGCAAATTCTTTATCCACCAGATATTGCTCGGATAGTTCTTGGTTTAGAACTACATCCCGGTTCATTCGTTGCCGAAGCTGGAACAGGAAGTGGCGCCCTGTCGCACGCGATCGCTCGCACAATATCTCCTTCTGGACATTTGTATACTTTTGACTTTCACGAGCAGCGCGTTACTGCTGCATATAAAGATTTCGCCACTCATGGCTTAAGTATAGAGCTCGTTTCCGTGGCGCAGCGGGATGTTTGCTCGGACGGTTTCGGTGACGAGCTTTTAGGAAAGTTGGATGCTGTTTTTTTGGATTTGCCTAGGCCGTGGGAAGTGGTCAAATTTGCCAAGTCTGCATTCAAAGTTAGTAACATAGGTTACTGTTTGTTAAAGGCGCTATATAATAAGCAGCTGACTTCTAGTAAATTTTCGCAGGTATGTTAGTTCAATACCACTGTCTACATTCAACCCACCAGAATTCGTGATCGCATATTGATGGGGTTTATGTAGAAGTCTTGCTGTATGATAGGAAGGATTTTGAGAAAATTTGACCGACTTATATAAGGTTATGCGGAAAATAGCTAAATTCTTTTTTCATTTTGATTTTATGTTATATGTATTTATTGAAATGGGCGACCTAACGCATTTTCAGAACGTAGTGAAACATAGTGGAGATCGTGTATTGCAGGGGTGAAATCTTTTAAATTCCGTCTGTGTGTGTCTGTGATCGGCCATAACTATGGAACGACTTAACAGATTTTCATGATCTTTGGCTCATTCGAACCGGCATATTCGATAATTTTTTCTCTGGGATCTGATTCCGGGATCAGGGGTCAAAATGCGGTTTTTACCCCATTTTAGTACCTTTGACGGAAGCAAGATTATTTTTATCTTAACTTTCAAATTTTTGTCTCTGCTTGGTATTATTTCATAGTAAAATGATATGTTGTGCCTCTTTTTTGTTTTTCGATTAAGGCTCCGGTTCATTTGGTTTCAGGTGTGGCACCCCGTGGTTCCTCGACCCAAAATTCGAAAATTTGTTCTGATGTCCTGGGCGGCTGAGAAGTTTTCCTTGGGGGTTTTCGGGCATGGTAAACTCATTGCTGGTGTTGATTTTGCTCTGCGATCCATGGTTCTATGGGTACGGAGGTATGGCGTCGCCATGGTTCATCGACACAAAATTTCCAATTCTACTGTTACGTCCTGGGTGGCTCATAGCTTGCACTTCAAGCTTTTGGGCCATGGGAAACTTATTGCCGGTGTCAGTTTTGTTCTAACTTTTGCGGTATTGTGCTACATCCACATATAGCACATCGACGTATGCTATCGAGAGCTGATTAACTGGTCACGCAAAAGGCGTAGGTGTACCTATTTTTCACTACGTTCTGCAATCTCGATAGAGTTACTAGTTATTGGGGGCGCTGTAGGATAAATCGTGAACGTTTTTTCTGCCTTTTGTTGTCACTCATTACTCATCTTCGTGCATATTGATTTCTATAATTTTTTGGTTCGAAAAATGATATAGATGTGCCATTTAGTGGACCGATAAGGCATAGGTGTATGATGTTGGTCATCTTAGGGGTAGAAGATGGCACTGGACGGGAGAGGAATTAATTTTCGAAATTCTTAGAAAATCATTTTATCAAATTTTGTTAAAATTTTGCAGAATTTTCTTGTAATTTTCCTAATTATCCTATTTTTTTTGTAAAGATTTTCAGCAATTTTTTTGTTTAGCCCAAAGTTTTACCATTTTCCCAAAATCCCTCAAAAAATTTTCGCGCATCTTTGGCATGGAATAAGGGGCGCTGGGTGCTGATCATTCACGAGATTGGGAAGTAGCGGAGCCTAATGGCTAACCATAGCTACTCCCACTATCTTCCTATGCGCTGCTGTGACGATAAGAGCTAAGGCCCCGTATTTGCGTCAAAATGGTCAAAAATTGGTTTTAACAGTTCTTCTGTACGGTTACCTCTGTTTCACGGATAATATGTTTTTATAGCAGTTACTTTTGCGGATTTACAAATTTTAGATGTACATACAACCTTGACGCATAACACTTTTTGTGGGACCACTCTCTGTGCCGCTGTTGACCCGAATCTGACTCGTCAGTCTTTTGCCGTAAATGACGATTCTTCACACTTTTTCCGTTATTGCGTGTTTTGCATTACAACGAGAGTATTACTGGCCTGTCCATAGCTTTGTGAAAGGTGTTGGACTTCGGGGGAGCGGAGAGGGCATGTTCATTATCTGCCGAAACTTTAAACATTGGGAGAGGTCGGGACAAATTTTTCTCACTTCTATAATATTTCCATACTTTCAGGTACTGTTAGCTGCTGTACGTGTGATTAATGCTATAAAACTACGTTTTAGCATTAGAATAGCAATTGATTTTTAAAAACATTTAGCATACAAAAATTATAAATCTAAGACATTAATAAATTTTGGATTTACTTGAACACAGGAAGGGTGGACATGGGGGAAATCTTACAAACATAGGTTGATTGGAATGTTTAGCGGAGATACTCTAACACACCCCACTGTGGACAGGCAAATATTAGATTATGAAGCACATAGAATACGATGTTTTTTATTTGGTGTCCGGTATTGTTATATCCTACGTTTTCAGGAGTTCCTGGAGTGTTAAGATCTATCAGGGCGATTTGCTGAGTATAACATGTAACAAGTTGTTTGGTTATGTAGGTATAATTGCTTTCAATTCGTTTAGAATAGCCCATACATATAATATAGGTTTTCTGGTAAGCTCACTACGATGGTTGCGTTACATATAGTTTAGCATAGCAGCTAAAAATACCACTTTCAGTGGTTTTAGGCTCGAACAACCCAATTTTGTGAATATAGACTGTCTTCTTTTGGTCGGTTATGTATTACTTTCAGGGCGTTTAAATCGCTCATACAGGCCAGTGCGTTTAATGCGATGGTATAGCTGTCCGTGTACCAGTTTGAGATTGCTATACCCTTTGAGCGAAATTATTTTGTTTATAGGTAGACACGCGACTTTCCATGTACAGTTCTACTACCATTGAGTCGTTTGCATTGGTCTATATAGGATTAAACTAAAATATCTTGCAAGCGAATCTGAAATTTAGCGAGCATGGTTTAATATCTGGTTATTATATAGGCTTTGTGCTTGATGTATACCACCCTAAAACCTAATAATGACGGCCAATACAAGCTATGTAACACAACCACCGTATTCTGCGTGTCACACAACCTATAATAGCTCATCTAAATCCACATAAAACAACGCATGACCACATAAATGACAACAAAAACAGACTAAATCATTTGGAAATTGGTTCTCCGATGGTGGGCCTTAACCTTAAACACTTGAAAAAAAATGAAATTGTATGATACAGTCATACTGTATTCTGGATGAAAAACCATTGCATTCAACTTAACGAAAGACCATAGAGACTGATTTACTGCCCCGAAAGATATGCATACCCACACAACTGAAGAAAGTCTATATTATGAAAATCATCTTCGACAACCCTAAACCGATTGAAAACCACCGAAAAGGTACGAAATATGCGTGTTGTACTCCAGATAACCAAATCATCGTATTCAATTTATTGAAAACGTGGTCATAATACTGCACGCGATACTTAATATTATAAATTCATGCATCGAATTTCCAAGCGATTAATTCGGAAGGGGTTGTTTTGACTTTGCTGTGAATGCTCCTTTCCTTGCCTTTTAGATCACCACTGTAGGAATCATAATATGACTTTTATCTGTATTTTCTTTGATTTTATATATGAATTAAGGTTTCACGCAACTTAACTGACCCGCATGTAGAAATTCACATAATTTTCATGATACTAGATAGGTACTATAACACACATATCAGTTTATAACTAATTTTTAATAAGCATTCATGATCCTGTATTGTTTTTGCCATTCTCCAAAACTTTAACCGAAACAATTCCGGTTATTCTCTGATGTAAAGATAGCAAAAATATATTCTTTCAAGACGTACACTTCAAAAGCAATTTGCCGAATAGTAGCATATCCCAAAATATTTGGGAAAATTAATGTCAGTTTGACTGTCTGCTGCAGTGGTTGCTGCGTAGGTCTCATAGTCATGAGGTCGCGCATGTTCGAGCACTCCTGTGTCATCTTCTGGAGCATGAGACTAAGGCCAGTTTGCCGCTGTGTACCCAGCTGTAAAATGAATACGAGTTTGCTCGGAAGGTAGGTAAATAGAGTTTCCGCTTGCGAACTGGCATCCTTTCTTGGCTTGAGCTTTGGCTGGGATTGCTACAAAATGGGAGATCAGTACCCTCTCACTAACTATTTAGTTAATTTTTCATAAGAAACATATGCGACGAATGTGTTCTTTATGTTATCTACAGGTACACAACTTGTAATATGCCTGTGAAACATGGTCTCAGGCATTTCGAATGTAGAGAACACCATGGCTACGTGCATATATATGTACATAATCTGGGATCTAGTCTTCTGGATTAAAAAACCATCACCCCGTTGTACAGTTATTGCTGTTCGGATCTCCTATGCAGGGCAGTAAGCGATTTGTTTGAAAGCATTGTTAGGCGATAAGCAGGTTGGAAACTTGGTCGTTTATGCACAGTTTCACAATCGTCATACTCGCTGTATTTTGCTGAAAAGATTTTGCCTTTGGTGGCTCTAGATAGTTTGGAATTTTACACTCTCCATTGGGAATAATTGTGAACCTACATAGTGCCCGAATCAGTCTGGTCAGTATGCGGGTCTAGAGAACATAGAGTTTGTGTGCGTTTAGTCATAGAATGGTTGATTATTAGCTGTTTCATGTAGGCAAGTGGTGGTCGTATTTGCTGCTTCTCACCTTGCATTGAACAAGTTCAACGCAGTGTATCGGCCCTTGAGTCTCAAGGGTTTGTCGAAATCGAAACGCTGGAGGTACTCGTCAGAAATCTGAAGGTATATTATTCAGTTACGAACATATCTGTGCTTTTGAAATTATATTTAGTTTCAAGCTGTCTTTTTGTTGAAATGGAGTGTGAGAAGCGAGCGGAATTTCCACTGAATGTGCTAGGTAGAAATTGTTAAAATTTCTTATTACGTCGGTCGCTGTCTTTCATTTTCGGATGCACAGATTTCGACAAATTTTTTTGTTCGATCGCAAATGATAGCACGAGTGATGTTCCTTTAGTTGAACGCGAACAGCTTTGACCCCAAGTCGAAAGGCAAAAAACATTTTTAAATGTTCTTTACAAACCTGTCCATACGGAAATACCAGTAATTCGCAGCCCATATCTCACGAAACAGGCTTCGTATAGAAAAATGGAAAATGCAGAATCAGGTCAGCGAGAGCTACAACACTTTGATTACCACGGCTTTTTGTGGGACCACTTCAGGGCCTCCGTAGGCCCGAATGTGGTTCATTCACCGTGTGCCAGAAATAGCAACTCAAATTTAGCCGTGCTATTGCTTGTTTTTACCTTACAATGAATGCGTATTAGGTTATCAAGCATACTGGATACGTTGGTTTTTTATACCTACGCTTATACTTTTTTCATTGGGTTTTAATGTTATTACTGTCGACGAACTTGTTCTTAACGTTTTCATTTGTCGAATTATGTGTTGCGAGGCACTAAGAGTGCTCTATACACCACGTGTAGGTATTACTAAAAGCTTAATACAAAAACTTGCTTGTATAGTCCTGCGTGAATATTTCATGAGTTTTCAATGGGTATATGGTAAATTAGCCCCACTTCCAGAACTGGGCTCCCCAAATTGGGGGCCCTGGCATTTTCGGTTACCCTTGGTTCAAAACACCTGCCCCCCAGTTCATGCCCCGTGGCAAAATTTTGGGTTCCGCTCGGTTCATTGCCTCTTGCCAGTTTTATTTTGTTTCCAATCGGTCCAAAGTATATAAAATTTGATCAAAATTTGCACTAAAAGTTTGTTCTGAAGCCAAAAATTTAGCAAATTTTGTCAAAATTTGCGTCAAAATAGCTTATTCTTCATCAAAAACGTTTTATTAGTGTTTTTGACACGATTTTTAACCATTTTTCTCTTGTCACACTATCCCCTGGCAGAATCGGTTGCCCTCGATTCGAAACCATTGGCCCTTCGGTTCATGCCCTCCCTGGCAAAATTTTCAGCGAATGGAGAGCCCCTCAGAATATAGTCTGTCTTCAGTAGTTTGGTTATGTAGTGCGTGCAGGTCATCAAGAATTTCCTGTACAGGTTTTCCAGTTAGCTGTATACGATGGTTTGGCTATCTAGAGAACAGCACAGATACTTGATGCGTTGTTAGTTGTTTTCGATAAGTTTAGGGTCAACGAGGTATTGAGATTTGCAATGGGTTCACAGTTTTAGGGTGGTATATAAATCAAACAGACTTATGTTCAGGAGATTAAACAAAATGACAATTTAAAAATGGAACCATGCTCGTTGCTTTCACGCATGCGAGATCCTATGTTTAGTGTTTTGCTGCTTCATATTTAGCGGCAGTTTCAAGTAGAGGTGTTCGCAATTACATTAAGTTCAAACCTGTGGTCGTAGCATCAGCATGGAAAAGTGTCTATACAGACTTGATTACTGAACTCCGGTGTATGAACCAGTGCTATATTATTTTAATGTTACATGCAGATGTGATGGTGCTAGATTTCAGCTCAAAAATTTAACAAAGTATTACCACACAATCGAGAAATTAGACATTAGTGTGTCATTTCTAAAACTTAACGCTTCTGTTCGATTTTAGTGCTGTATTTATGCTCTTTGCAACCTTTTAACGGTCTAGATGTTGCAACTTAAATTGGAACATATGAGTATTCCAACACAAGAAAGAGAATAATATTATATGTATATTACTTGACCTAGATTTCATAAAATATGGGATTATTTAAGTTTATCTTTATAAACAAACGTGGGAGGCCTCCATTATGCATGCACATGATGCTCGAATTACTATATTTTCTACATTGTTTATTACTATACTTGGAAATAGGTATTCATTACATTCTTATTATTTGTGCAGCGTTATGTAATCAGAACAGTGTTATTTTTCTAGAAATTTATCCAGTTCTGAAATGTAACTTAATCATCCAAACAGCAGTACTGTATTACAGACCCTGAGGTGTCATCGGTTTTCGAAATTCGTTTTCTGTTTAGTATATATTTCATTTCATTGTAAAAAAATCAACACCAAACAAACCGCAGTTTTTTTGTGTTGATGAAAAATGTAAGCATTTCCAGACATTTCATTTTTAACGTGCTTGTTATTCTAGCGAAGGCTCTAATGAGTAGTTGCAGGATGTTTATTTATCGCTTAGTACAGAGTCATTTGACTCAATGCATTGCTGAATACATCTTTTGTAAAAACGTAATCATACAATCATACATAGCAATAAATGAACAAACAGGAGTCACTTAATCAATATTAGGGTAAAAGCATATTTTATATTCAAATTTTGCATAGCTATTATCAGCTATAGCGTGGAATTAGTTTAACATTTATTTTAATTTTTTTATATATGCTTGTGACTACCCAACCCGTGTTAATCTTGTTTTAATGTTAGATTTTGATGGTTTTCTTGATATTACCTTTGACTTACTGCCACCGTATTTTTACAAAAGATCCATCCACAATATCTACAGCATAATGTCGAGAATCAAAGTTTTTACACATGTTGTACTTTTAGGTCACTGACAATCTACTGCCTTCAATCACGCCCAAAAATACTATTGCATCAAACGAATTACAAGAAGGCATGCTCAGAGATATAGAGACATCTGGAATATATCCTCCTGATAAGAAGTTTAAGATTGATCGCGCTGGTGTCTCTGATGACGTTACAAACGGTCTCGATAATTTTAATATGTTCGCGTCGGTAACACCAGTTGCTGGCAAAATGCCAGCTCACACTGGGTATTTAACGTTCGCAGGAATACCACCTATTCTCGAATATAACTGAAAGATCCAACTATAATAATTTATACATTATGTAGTGACCTGTTATGCGGTAAAGCTGTATTTTGACTTGTATAAAGTACTAGCGGTGAAAATTTCGGCTCGGCTCGAGCGCGAGCCCAGTCTAAACTTTCAATTTCCGAGCCGAGCCGACCTCGGTCAAAACCTGGCTCGGCTGGTACACAACGCGGTATACATTTTTATAATGTTTACCAGTGCAGCACCAGCATGGAAGAACACTGTTACTGCGAAAAAAACAAGTCTTTCCATCCACCGATGACAACATCAAACCATATTTCTTTGAATAATTTGCTTATATTTTGGCCATATATGCTCATACATGCCATACATGGAGGTTACCCCCTGAGGATCCAACGCCGGTCCTTCCCTCATGGGGAGTATTCGGCAGTACCATCACACCCGGAGACTTCGGTCCATGTATAATTTTGGCAAAATGTATCCATGTAATCTCTATTTTGGTGGAAATATTTCTAGCACTGGTTTCTGTGTATACTATAATAATTTTCGTGAAGCCATCTGTGAGTTTATACGTATGCCGTACAAGGGTAAAAGTATTATAAATGTACCCAAGGCGATAGTCTGGCTATTTGATGAATACCCAGATAAGTCATAGTTTAGAAAAGTCATTGTTTGACTCAGTGAGCGAGGCAAGTTTCGGCTTATTGTGAGTCCGTTTTGACTAAGTATTAGTTTGCAGTGGCTCCCACTGAGTCTAATTTGACTGACTTTTTCACCAGGGAAAGGACTGTCGCAATTTAGTCAAAGTTACCTCAGCCTTTAATGTCACCATAGTTAATATTATCACGCGGACTGCGTCAATTTGTGGATGCGTGTGCATTAATTAGTAGATGTCTCATGCCAGCCACACAACTTCGTAGAACCTGCCGGACAATTACACCAATTTTAAGATGGTGAAGCGGCTGTATCTATTTTCCTTGAAGAACTGTAATGTCACCTTCATCAGTTTGGTACTCTGGAGCATTACAGCTACCAAGAGTATGTAGTGGCTGATGGCATCACTCATATTGTGTCACACCATCCTACGACGCGGTTGTATCTTAATCCTAGATTCCTTGAAGGGACTTAGATTTCTGTTCCTGCATATGAGAGCACATTTGTCAGGTCTTTTTTAAAATACCTTAGTCCTGTGACGTATTACAGAGTCACCCTTTCCGAGTCAACTTTAATGTTTTTATTTTGAAATTATTGTGGGAAAAGCTTAAAGCTTGTGTCATCTACTGTGTAGGTTCTGTGTTTATTTGTTTACAGGTTGGCTGATTCTTGTTATATATGTTTAGGTGTGACGGTCGTATGATTGTTTACGAGTGTATTGTTTGTATTGTAAATGTATTTGTTTGTGAGATATACGTTTGTAAATTCGCCATGAGTGTTTGTTAAATAATTTTTCATGGTTTTAATTGCGTATATTTTCCCAATGAAATTATATATGTGTCGTGAATGTGTGATTTTTACTTGTGACGTGAGTAGTATGTATTATATTCATTATGTGAGCATTATGTGTAGAAATGTTGTAAGTGTGGGCAAAAAGTTGTTTGTGAATATGCTTATAGTTCTCAGCATGCTAAACTTAGAAAAAATATATATCCTGTATAAATCGTGTTGAACTGGATAGGGGGGATGATTTGCCCATATGCGGATTTTGATGCCAAATAGTATAGGGCACACTGTAGATAGTGCATACCAAATTTGGCATCATTTGACCCACCCATTAAGGAGTTACGGACCTCATCCCCTCGGTAATTTCTGGCCTTAATAATTTTATTAATTCTTGGAATTATTAAGATTAAGAGAGTTTAAAATAATATAAAATTTTAAAATTTGTGTGCCAGGGCTACAGTTTAGGTACCTATCGGATTTGAGTGTAAGCCCGGGGTGCCTTAACTATTACACTTACATTAGCGGAAATGTAAGTGTATTTCTGTTGGATTTTCCAAATTTCGTTTTGAGTTAGGGATTCCGAGAATTTTATAAAAAGATATTCTCTAACGCGCAAATTTTCGTCTAAGTTTGGGAGCGGATTTCTCAATTCCAAGAATTTCTACTTCTTAACTGTGTAAACCTTGCTTTAGAGAAATTCCGAGGTTTCTGGTCCGGGATAAAAGATTATTTAAGCTCACGCGCGCTAGGCTTAGGCAATTCAGTTCGTACAATCGGTGATACAATCAATTCGTGTGTTGTGTCAAATTATTACTACAATCGGGGTGATTTTGCTGTAATTGCTGCTGATGTAAGTATGTTTTACTTGTATGTTTGATGCTAGTAGTGGTGATTATCTATATTATATATATTGGTGACTAACAAACACTTGGGTGAATAGAGTTCTTAAACGGAAAGGCCGATAAAACTATACTCCGACCACTTGCTCCACCACCGAACCCTGTCCTATTAGTAACCCAAGCATTCTGATACTATAAGGAATCAGTTAAAATCATATTATTCCCATAACCTATCGTCGGGTCTTAGTCACGATTTGGAAACTTTAACTAACTGACTTACACAACCATTCTAGCCTAGGACTCACGCGGGCTACAGTCCTAAATTAGTCAATTTTGAAATATATATTTTGGTACCACATGGCTCAGCTCGAAGACGCGGTTCAAAAATATCCATTTCGACTAATTTTATGACAAAAATTTCAGATTTTTTTGTTTTGGATTGAATCGAAAGTTTTCCCGATAGATTTCTTGTTGGGAAACCCCTTATGGTGTTATGGCTTATTGTTTGCATGCACGGACAGCATCAAATTCACTATCAAAAGAAAAAATTAGAATGATATCTCAAACGTATATATACCTTAAGGATGGTGGCAAATCGAGCTAAATAAGGCACGCGCAATCAAAAATGGCAACACATCGCCACGATACAGAACGCAATGCGATCTTTGGTGTTGCCTGCTTGGTAACAGAGAGCATTAGTAGGTTAATGTATACCTGTCACAATGTAATTTTATTTCTAGCTGACGCATACCATTTGCCTACAACAAAACATAGCATACGGCTAAATTTATCCTTAAGTCTAAGACTTACAAAGTCTAAATCTATGATAAATCCAACGATAAAGGTGTTGACTATCATAATCAAAGCTTCCTTGATGACGCGCAGATTCTTTTTAGCGTAGGACGGCACGTCTGTATTGTAGTTTCTAGTATATGCTCAATTTTAATTTCATTTTTGGCCCATATCAACTTTAGGGGCGGATTTTATAACGTTAGACAAAAGAACAGCGTAGAGCGGAGGATTCAGGGGGTGGCTGCCCCCGGACTTAGGCTTAGTACATTGCTCATATAGGAACCTTAGCTTGGATTGTATATCGAAAACGGAATGACATACATTAAATCCCGGCCCCTAAAGCTGACATGAGCCTCATTTTTAATGACTTCACATTTTTACTGGTTTTACTTAAGATTGTATCAATTTTGAAGTATTTGTGCTGTATAATGCGATCGAGTTCTATATCCAAACGCAGTTGGTTGTGGTACAGTAGTCTGCGACGTAATACATATATGCCTGCAAACCACAACGATTGCAGTGTCATATATAATAATTAGAGTGTGTATGCAACTGCTTTGCAATCCAATATGGTTGCTATAATCGAACCCTCCCGGGAACATGGACATTGTCGTAAATAGCTGAAAACGTTGCGCAACATAGGCGTAGCATTAGTTTGATAGTGAACAACATGGCTGCGTTGAGACTTTAAAGTCAGTAGTCAAAAAACTGGCTTTGGTAGCACATGCTTATAACATCGCCCACGACGAACCGCAGCCACTAACTCAACAAACCTGAAGAATGTTATACTCCAGTGAGTCTCGTATCATCGGCTCGCGGTATCTCATATCTGACAACAGTAGAATTCGCTGTCGGCCTTGGTGTTATTAACCATTCTGTAGGATTAGCTTTCACCGATAAAGTTTGCAATTTGTTGAAAATGTAAATAGCCTCAAAGAGCAAACTCAGTAGATTAGATATGTTAGATTTCATCCATTTGTATATCCACGCCCGCTAAATCCAATTTTCATCCACGAGCTTTTCGAGCTAAGCGAAAACGAGCCGAAAGATAGGTTAAAGTTTCTAGCCGAGCTGACTCCGGATTGAATTGGATCGAGACGAGCTGGCTCTCACCTCTAACATCTAATCCCATAGTTTCCTTGCCGTTCGCATCAGAGTATTAAAGTAATGTATCAAAGTTGAATTAAACTAATGCAAGCAACCCAATGGTCTCAGCTCAGCATCTAGCAGTTGAGAAGTCTCAACCGAATCGGTCTCGACTAGCGTGAGAGTGAGAAAGTTAATTTTAGCGAGTATTATTACTGTTTAATATATATCCTCAATTTATGCGTAATGAAGATATATGTATATATACCCTTTATACCAGCAAATTTCCTGTATAATATTTTGAATCTTAAATATGAAATTTTTAGCTCTGGTATTCTGCAGTACTCGCCAGAAATAACATTAGTCTTTTGAATGAACAACGAACCAAAATTAATTTAGCGAGTTTAGCAGGAACGACGAAAATAATTCTTTCCGAATGCACAGAGCGAAGAAGATTCATCACCTAACCAATCTAATTTTTTTTCATATCTCGCGCACAAACGTAGTCCAAGCACATGGTTTGCCCACTTATTTGAACAAGTGTGGAATATAAAACGAAATATTCTAACAGTAGTCATTTCTGGCGATGATTGGGGTATATTTTAACTATTAATAGCTCGCTTCAGTGTTCAACTGTTCTAAGCTGTGGTGCCGAATCGTGTTTCAATCGTCGTTCCTTTCTTGGTTGGAAATTTAAGTAACGTTTAGAATTTGTATTTTGTGGTAACATCCTAACAGGCAAGCGGATAACCGATCCCTTATTACCTTTTTACACATGAGATATTGTTTAGATTTTTAAAAAAACTTCAAAGGGGTCTAATATATAATGACTTATGCATGAGTAAACTTAAGCTGCGGTCCCTACTATCCTCATTTGACAGAATGTACAAATGCGCTGTTTGAATCATTGCAATAGCCAATTTCAAATTCAAAAATTTGCGTTCATGAACGCAGACCGATAGGTTGCTAAATTTCTGCTCGCTAATGCAATGCATGCGTTTCACAATGCACAACGAGGCAACTCGCATTCGGAATTTTTCCGTTACGTTACAGCATCACGTTTTATAAATGGTAATACGTGTAGTTTTCGTTAACACTACATATGTTCATGTTTTAAAACGCTAAACGAGGGAATTTTGTTCGATAATATAAAAACTTTCCAGTTCAAATGTCAAACGATCACAAATCGGGTCCTTAATGCTTTTGAAGTATATATTTAATTGTCAATAACGAATTTTTTGTTTCTTAACGTTTTAGATGCGTTACCCGAAACACCAATTTTATGTTTACTTATATATATGTTGACGGATTGTTGGTACACCGACAAGCAATGACAGAATTTTATGGTACTGGCGCACCTTAAATTTATTCATGTATTACTCCGCACGGCGTCAAAACAATTATATTTGTAGTGGATTGATATTGTAAATAGTAAACATTGAATTCTAACTTTTGTTTCGATTGTTATTGTCAATAAATCAGTCAGTGCTCCCATAATTGTGCTTCATGAGCGGATGTCCAGGTTCACAGGCAGCATTGTATATACTTTCATTATTATATATACCAGGGCTGGCCGTTTGACCCAGTGATACAGGGGCCATGAAACTTCTAACATTGGTTGCGAAGACGTGTTTCTAGTTTTTATGACACAACACATCTACTCGAATAGCGAAGGGAAATTGATCCAAGGTTACAACGCCGCGCTTTGTGGCTATTGCTGGGTTCCGAATTTACACAATAAAATTACAATGGCAATGGTATATTAATTTTATTCCTTTCGTTTATAAATTGACACATGTGTCACTGGGTACCAGTGCTGTGCGTGGGCGGTTGCAAAGTTGAGCCCACCGGTAGTAAGGTCCCCGCAACTCAGATTCACAAACAGTTTTCACGCAATTGCGGTGCGTTTCAAGATGTAGTTACGGACTGAGTTTGAAATTTTCCCGTGTATGTAAATGCGAAATGAACATGCATATTCAATGGCTTTCACTTACGCCGGCTTTTTAAGTTTCGAGCAGGCTGCTCAAATTCGTAAAATTCTTACGCCAGTTGATGTCGAATCCGATAAAAATCGTGCTTACATTTCCTTAAAACTGACTGACAGCAATAAAACGGGAATTTAGCTGACTATGTTGGAAGAGTCTTTCCAAAAAATTCGGGCAAATTTGGCTAAATAGCTTTTACAATGAACAGAACTTCAAAAGCAAGTTAGAATCCTTTGACATTCAAGTCATACCTTTTAAATAAGACACTAACCGACCGAAAGTTTCTGGAACCTACTTTATTGCTTTCCGTCCAACTTATGTGGCACTTAGATGCCTGTGTTTAAAGAACATATATAGGGTGTATTGTATTCTACTTTGTTGGACAATATTTGTACCCTCATCGAGTATGTTTATCATACTACAACATATCCTTCATTATATTATATGAAATGGGGTTCCGGTCGGACCATAAAACAGGGGTCTTAAATTTGGGGTCAGCTGCGGCCCGAGAGAGAGGGCTCCAAATTGGGTCACAGGAAAACAAAATATGAGTGTCTTCGAGGACGCCCTGAAATCGTCGTAAACAGTTTAAAATCAAATTAACACGTGAAGAGTGATAGTGTAATAGGTCAAA
The DNA here is from genome assembly GCA_030248225.1 of Trileptium ribeirensis. Taxonomy (NCBI): domain Eukaryota; kingdom Metazoa; phylum Nematoda; class Enoplea; order Enoplida; family Thoracostomopsidae; genus Trileptium; species Trileptium ribeirensis. The sequence goes on from JASANE010004885.1 coordinate 29,591, forward strand.
AGCACAAACAAATATATCTAAATCGCTTTTCTGTCCAGTCTAGATGATCTGTGAGCTGTTTCCAACACTGTAAATATAAATAAATATATAAAAACATCAAGCAACTGAGGAGTGATTGAAAAACGGATATTCCTTTAGAACTACAATTTCCAGATTTCATCCAGAGCGGCAGCGTCGCCTTTATGAGTTTTTCCGTGTCCGAGCGTTTCTAGTTTTATGAGAAAAGTTTCGTCTTCACATTATAATGTCCCGAACGTTTGGAACCTATGTACACCACACAGTGTCACGCAAATTTTTTTCAAAGGTACGCTTATTACAACTTCTCGACAGTGTCAGACACACCGTGACTTCTGGCAGTTTTATTGACAGCGTTCGAAATTAATTAAGCAATGTTATATGGGCTAATATCGTACATTTAGAAAAAAGTACACAGGACAGTCTAATAAAGCTCATTAGCTACAGACGGTTTCTGATATAGTTAATTCGCGCCGAATTGAGAGCTAAGGGTGTGTACGACACTGTCCAGAAAAAATGTAGTAGCTAGGGTGTGTAGCACACCCTCGGCAATTGATTTACAGTATGGGTGTCACCCTGACTTTCTATACGGTAGGGTCGTCACTATAGGGGGACAAAAGGTTCTTTTCCACTATCCACCAGCCTGCGTTTGCCCAAAAATGGTTAGATTCTGGAAATTTTTGTGATCCTCCCCTGATTGTTTAGACAAAAAAATTGAATTTTTAAAATTTTTGATTTTTTTTGGGTCCCAAGGGTCCCCCTCGGGGAACCCAAAAATTTTTTCTTAAAAATAGGATTTTTACCCACCATTCGACGCGGCTTGACGAGCTAAATCGAACGGTGATATTTTTAACGGGATCCAGTAACCGAATCCTAAGTTATGGCCAAATATATCGGAGGCTGACAAGCTCCGCAATTGAATTTGGCCATAACTTAGGATGCTTTTATCGGAGTCCGATATAAATAACACCAGTACACTCAACTCGTCAATCCGCGTCGAATGGTGGGTAAAAATCTATTTTTAAGAAATTTTTTGGGACCCAAAAAATCAAAAATTTTTAAAATTCCATTTTTGGTCTAAATGATTAGGGCAAGTCTCGAGGATCAATACCAAAATTTCTAGAATCTGACAATCTTTGGGCAAACGCGGGCTGGGGATAATGGAAAAGAACCGACAAAAGTTCCAAACAGCGGGGACATTATTACCTGAACGCCGCATAAGGGCCACTTATATGGGACTTGGTGATGCGGGACTTGGTAATTGTAGTACAATTGAAAGCAATTTGTGTGTGATACGTGTATCAAACACTACAAATTTATGTACCCATAACATGACAATTAACGCTTGAACTTATAATTTTCTGGAAAGTTCGTAATTCTATATTTCTAAATTTTTACCCTTTTTGTTATTGGAAGGAAAAGTCACATAATTTATTATGTGCTAGAACTGACCACACTGTTGTACATAATGTATTGCTAATATTTTGTTTTTTTCCTGGGATTGTATAGGGGCCTTCATCTGATCTAGGTTAGAACTTAGAAATAGTAGATAAACTCACATATCTGTTCCTTTAAGAATGCATGATTTTTCAACTTTAAACATGTGAACGACGTAGTTATTTAAAAAGTAGGAAACTGCATGATATAATGTTGGTACGTTATAAAGCTATTAGGTGTTGCATATCAAAGGACATTTAATAAAAATGCTCCTAAATTCTATGTGTAGTCTACGTTACTGTTGGGCAATGGCTATAAAATCCGAAGACCGTAATCATCGCAACCAACGGGCAACAGTATTACAATAATTTTTTGTTGTTGACAGTGGCTAAAGCTGGTGATCAGTTATGGGTCGTTGGTCCACCGCCGTATATACGTCAGGGTTCCCGCGCGGTATGGAAAACCTGGAATTTGGGCCGTCATGGTGTGGCAAACCTGGAAAATTTCGCAAAACCTGGAAAAATTTGTAAAATTAAAAAATACTTTTTGAAAAACTACATGTTACTCGCGACTGATCGCATTTTTTGTCTTTTTCAGACTTATCCACGGCAACTGTGAATTTTCGATTTATTAGCTTACAAAACTAATATAAATTTGTTGCAACATTGCATCTATTGCATGCATATAAATACATGCAATTCATTTTTGCCTAAATTTATGGTTGGTATTGTTGTATTATTATTGGTTATGATAGGTATGGAATTTTTGGGTCGACTGGAAAAATTTCAACAAATTTCCGCGGCAACTCTGACACGTATATAGCTAGTGAATTAAACGATGCTATCAAAACTTTTTCATATAATGGCCGTTTTCCAACAATAATTAAGGATTTGGTACCGTCCAGTACCATCTTGTCATATGTGTGTATTATTTGTATTATTACAATTAACAGCACTGATTATAATACGGTCTTGTTATAGTCTGCGTTAGATTTCTGTGCTTAGGCCGTTGCTTTGCACGCCGTGCAAAACCTTCATATCGTCGTTCTAAGCAAAAGCAATTATTATTATGCACATCGAGCGAATTTTCGAACAAATGTTGAGTAAGCGTGTAAGCAAATTCAATTCGTATTGTAAAAAGGCAAACTTATTGGCGGTCAGCCGTCCGTTGCCCATCGTTCAACTATTGCGCTTCAGCCGGACATTTGATTTCAAAGCCGCCCGTGGGCCGACAAAAATTTAACCGGTCGGCTATTTGACTTCAAGCTGCTACATCACACCCGTGGTTATTGTGATAATGAATCATAACATGTTTTGGTGTTACACCCCTAGGGACCCTAACCGGACCGTTTCGGACCCACTTTTGGGGCGAAGGGGTTGGAATCGATTTTTTCGTTCATTTAAAGGGCACAAATAGAGATTTCAAGTTTTTGAATGAACTATTGCGCGACTTGGTCTGCCAATCAAAAGTTTAGTTATGCGTGTCACACCGAAAAAGCCACAAACAGACGCCGCCAAATTTCACAGTCTTGACCAATACGAATTATCCGTTAACACTCAGAATTCAGTAATGTGGATATTTCACTGCAGTCGCACTATTCGTTCGAGTCCTGTTTACAAAAACTGAAAAACCAACCAATAACAATGAATAACATACCAATAACTTTGACTGATGTGATCATAGCAATATTTAAATAGTGTTAAACAAGGTGCAATTCTGTGTAACAAACTGCAGCCCTGCTGCTTCGATACATAACAAATCCTATTAAGTTTTGCATTATTTTATAAGAAATATGTACTGACATTAGTTTATATTATAGACTGATCGATTACATAAATATGGCGTCTCGAGAAGTTGACGAACGAACTCTTTGGATGGGTGACCTTGCTGAGTATATGGATGCCAATTATATTGGAGAAGCCTTTCTTAAAATGGGTGAAGACGTGAACACAGTGAAAGTGATATTTGACAAATACACTGGACAGTTTGCGCGATATTGTTTCGTGGAACTTCCTTCTGTCGATGCTGCCAGGAGGTAACCCTTAAAACACAATCCTAGATGTAAAATTATTTTAGGATTAAGATGTCACACTGTAGCTTACGTAATATTTAACTACACGAAACTCAATTAACATAGTTTTCAGTATTTGATGGCTCATGACGTACACCTCGAAGCCGCTGCTTATATGCCACTGTGTAAATGTAGCATCACAATGCTGTCACTTAGGTGTGCTCAGAGTTGTAAGTGAGGCAACTCGATCCGCGAGGCGAGGAAATTCGCTGCCCTCGGCAGTGCGCGGAGCGGAGTGAGGTTGATTGGAGTGCTGCACGCGTAAAAGTTTGGGGCGCTAGGGTGTTGATTAACGGCAACAGTAATGTAAATAAGCAGTGAGATAAGTCCAAAAAGTAATGAAGTCGTTATTGGAGTCTGGGGAGTATAATATACATATTATGTTTTGAATTGACTTGATGGACAGAATGTTAAAATACGAGGTGTGTTGCTACGCCGCATTCTACGAAACAATGTAACGAATAGTAGTCGGTATGGTGTATATAAAGATGGCGGAAATTTTTTGTTGTGCGTATTTACGCCGTGTGATGCCCATGGCAGACGATTAAACCCTGTAAATTTTGCCGATGCTAGCAAATAGTGACGCCAAAAATTTTGCGCAATTACACGATGATTAATCTTAAATCTGCTGAATGTATGCGAAACTGACTGAAAAGATATTTAGCATAATTGGATTTTATAAAAATGTCGTTTATCTTCCATATACCAATAAAGATTTTGGATTGACATTAATTTCGCATAGGAATCAGCTCTTAATTTCGAGAAAACTTTAAATTAATACGTAATGTTAATCTTAACTACATATTTCTACCAGAGTTTGTTGTACTTTTGTGTTTGCTTAATTAATTGCGAGTCATGATGTATATCACTAACTAAGTAACTTCAATTTATATATTTTTCATTAACTGATTTGTAGTGTTTTATGACCTGAAAACCGGAGGGAGCATTGTTTGTGTTCACTATCCAAACGTTACTCTGACCTAAGTCGTCTGAACGATCAAAATTCCAGGTATGGGATCAAGATGTGGCATGCGTATTGCACTAATGACTTTGTATTTTCTGTTTTTGCAAAGAAAATGGTGTAATGTTTATTTATATTCTTTATGTGTAAAGCGCCAAAACATGCATTTGTCGTGAAAATAGAGCGAAAATTTACTCCTTTCGATTCATATTTTTGAATCCAGAAAATTTTTTTAACATTTGTTGTTCAAAGCTTTCCGTCATTGAAATGGCAAGATGACAGTAAAACAACCGCAACATCCAACATATTGTCTGTGCTGGGATTAAGAATTTCAATGTTTTGACTCCGAAGCATATTAATAAGCAAACAAAATTAAAATCCAGGGAGTCGAACTTATTACTGCAGTGAGGTCTGTGTCATTGGCTGACTTCTGATATAAAGAGTGTGCGTAGGTATGGTGGAGCCCGCTTTCGCTCAATATTTTCATGGCAGAGGCTCAAATATACACTGAGCCCCCGTCAACTTTTCTCAGCTGGGATTTATTCCTCCACCCGCATTTGAGAACGTTCCAGAGCAAATATGATTGATAGCTCTGGTATTTTTCTTTTCATTCTCTTGTAAAAAAACAGGCGTCGCATTTGGTGCTCCCTGGCACATTTGGGGTCTTTGCATATAGTGCAATGTCTTCGGACATTTTTCTTCTCTCGCACTAAAACACTTCCAACTGACAATAAAATTTATCCTATTTAGCCGAAAATATCATTAAATAACGCAAAGATACTAAATCGAAAAATTGCTTTTAATCTCAATCATAAGCATCTCTAAGGCAATTAATTATTTTTTCACTTTTCGCTGAAACATTGAAGTTTAAAACAATTTTTTAATTTACAACCTTGTCTGCATCCCTTCGCAATTTTTTCAACAAGTGGAGAAGCCAGAAATGCACACTTCATACCTCGCTAAATAGTATCGTGCATTATTTCTGCTTATGTGTGAAATGTGCAAATACATTATTTGAAGTCAAATTTGGTCAGGTCATTCGTAGTGTAAGAAGTTTGGATGGTGTACAGTGTAACATAATAAAGCTAAAAAGGGACACTATGTAGAAAAAATCCGCATTCATTACTAACATACGTATATACAGTATCTGCTGATGAGCAAAATAATATATCAACATGAATTGCCTTTTTTGCGGATTGGAATGACTATGCAGTACTATCAAAAATCTATGATTAATAGTTTCAGGGTTATGCTCACAATCAACGGAAAAATCATTCCAGATAGCAAACCACCGCTACCATTTAAGCTTAGTTTCGCATACAATCCGTCAAATCCAACACTTGAATATAACTTGATTGCATCCAATTTGCCCAGCGAGGTTAGCAAATTTTTATTTCGTACTGTTTAAGTATTAAAGAAAAGCAAATGTTAAGTGCTGGGCTATCCAAATTAAAGGGAGGGGGCCATGGCATTTGCACGTGCCCCCTTGCAAACCCCTTCCCCCATTCGTGCATTTGGCAAACGTTTGGCTCCTCCACCCGGTTCATTGCCTCTTGCAAAATTTCAAAAAAAAATTTCCACTCGGTAAAAGCACCCCCAAATAATTTGATCAAATGTTGCACTGAAATTCCGTCATGAAGCCAAACATTTCGTAAATGTTGCCAAAATTTGCTTTAAAATCGTTTTTTTTCTTATCAAAAGTTTTTTGGAAGTGTTTCTGACACAGTTTTAACCATTCTTCTCTTGGCAAAATGCCTCCTTGGAAAATTAGGCACCCCTTATTTCCGAAATAAGGTGCCACGGTTCAGGAGTCCCTAGCAAAATTTTGAGAGAATGGAGAACCCAGAAGTATGCGGTTTAATGTCAGTTGTTACCACCCTATGGTTGTGACGTTGTTTCGCTTTTGGTGAGACTCTGTATTAAAAGGTGATTAGCATTTTTACTGTTTAGGGATTCAACGACCTGTTTATAATAAGATTGTTTCATAAATCCGATCGCTCCAGGCCGTATTGAACATCCAGGCTTGCCAAACGTTTTCAATTGCTGCGAATGTATTTCATGCAAAGCAGTTCGTTGTGTTATTTGTGTATCAATTCGTGATCTAATGTTCAGGTTTCTTAACTAACACTTGATATTCGCATAAGATGATACTTTTACATACCAGACTAATAAGGACACCCCAAACTGGTTAACATGCTATGAGTATATAACATGTCAATGCAGCAGTATTATTTTTATCTTAGGGCAGCACTGCGACCGTCCCAACTCAAGATTAGTCCAAAGTTGGCAATCAAATTTACTTGTACAGCAGTGACAGGACACTTTTTACTACCAATTGTACACTATGCATATTTATTATTGGTTTAGCAAAGAGCTGTCAAAGAAGCCATGTACATATTGTAATGTTTACATCTGCCTACACATTTCTGAACTTCCGCTTGGAAACCTTCTGATTCTACTCCTGGGAAGTAAATTGCTTTGTTCGCGGTTTATTACAGCTTCGTATCTGCGTACTGTTCGTAGTATTTTAGACTGAAAGCAAATATCAGTTCAGCTTTTATAATACAGCTGCGAGTTTTTCTTGTATTTGTGTTATATATATATATATAATATATCATTAAACATAGTAATGTTTATTCTGCACACTGTAATGATGTGTTTTGTTCTTATACGTGTGGATGGAATTGCTTGTTTTAATAGCAGGCCAATCAACGACATGACATTTTGTCGACAAGCTTTCCTTCTCTCTGAGCATCATTGGGATAGAATGCGTGCAGTAACATCAAGACAGCAGAACCGATTGGGTTCTTTTCTTTATCTACTTTAGCATTTGTCAATTTTAAAGTTACAGCTAAAATTTGGTACCATTCGATTCAGCTTGACGAGATGGTTAATAAAATGTTTAATTCTGGAATAAATGTACAATAATTTATACGTTTGTTAATAAAATGTCCAATTTATACGTTTGTTCGATTTTTGGTATCGGTGGTCTCTTGGTTACAAAGGTTCTCGATAAAGTTTATATTTTAATTGTTGGAATGATATTGGTTAATCTTATATCGTGTCATATTATCTCCACTAAATCTGATTATATGATAATGGAATTACTGGCTTCCGTATGGGGGATCCGTCTGCCACTCCGAGATTTCTCCACCCCATTCGTCAAATTCTCCATCTTCACCATCACCCGACTCATGAAATCCCCATGTTTGGTATTGATTCAGAACACACAGAAATACACAAAAATAAAGTGATGGCCGAAACTTGTTAGTAGCCTCGGGGTGATTTAATAAGACGACTGCGATTCTTAATAATACCATCTGTGCCGGAAATTGGTACGTATAACAAAATATTCGCCAAAAAATACACGTAAAAATTGGAATTCCCACTCGAGAGTATTAACGTTGGACATCCATGGAAATCATCCTTCCCTATTTTTAGGGCATATGGAAAGGTCGGAATTATAGGTGTTTTCTGAGATAATATTAATCTATGATTATTGGTACTTTAGTAAGGATATAAAATTTATGTACATTTATCGAGAAAAACAATTGTTTCGAAAATTTCCGGAACCCAGACAGTGGACCATTTGTAACTCATAATATGAAAAAATTTGTCACATATATAACCAAATTTTTTTCTGAACCAAAAATATACCGCGATTTTTTCTGAACCGGCTCTGAGTCGAGTGGTTCCAAAATTTTGCTATGTCTTTTTTGGAATTAAATTTTTCTGGGGAGTGAATCAAAACACCCGGAAGTATTCGTTATGAATTGTTCTTGTTTTTGATTTCCATTATAGGATAATATTTCTGTACTGATGTGTATTTAACTGTTTAGGTGGATGATGCACAGTTATATTCAATATTTGGAAAAAAATACTACTCCTGTCGTGGAGGTCGTGTGTTCCGGAATCCAGATGGTACAAGTAAAGGTGTGGGTAAGGAGTAAAGCTGTAATGAACTTTCCGCCTTTGCAACTTATAAGCAATGCAGCAGTTGAATGCCTTGGTATGCCGTGTCACTTAATTTGGTCGGTTAGTCGGATATAGACATTATTGTGGCTGCTGTACTCTACATTCTGTAAACAGCAAGTCTGTGTCACAAAAATGTGCCCGAAAAGCTGTCTCCTTAGAATTTTTGTCCATTTCTAAATTGTGACTTTTTAAATTGTAGAGCTTTTTTAAATTTTTGCTCGTTTAATAAGGTAAAATGTGATGAGCTTTAGCCGCACTGACGAATTTAAACGTTTTTTTTTTGCTTTTGGCTTTCTCTTAGATACGTTTCCACAGTGCGAACACAATTCATCGTTCATTCCACCATCACACTTCCAGATGTCGCGATTACTATCTACATTTTAACATGTGTTGTCTACATTCGTTACGAACAGGGCATTTATAAAAGGCTGTTTCGCAATGCTCAAGCGTCATCCTTATCGAAACCAGCCTATCACTTCGCCAATCTTGGATAGTCGTACACGTCGAATCCAGTGACATAACCTGTTGCCACTATCTCTGTATCTGTTGCGCAGACTCGTAAACCAGCCATTGCAGTTATTTAAATACGAAGTAACATTTTACTTCACCTAATTATTAAATTGTGGCTTGTTGGAGAGAAGCAACCAACTTCTGGTTCGATGATGCTTCCCGAGAATACACTCTGTGTAGTGCTGTAATGAAGGATTACAAATAGGCATTTTGGACCTACGTAGTTACTCAGTAAGTAGGTTTGCATGAGTGATTTTGACACCAATTGATAGGTCTCCTGGAAAAGAGCCGAATGGTGCGTTTTACGACCGGACCCGGTGAGATACTGCTAAATCGCCGATTTCAGAAATTAGTCATTAGATTTAGCTTTTTTATTATTTTTTATGAAGCACTAACGTGTCAACGATATTGTGTGAACGTGTTGAATTTGGTACCAATCGACGTGTCTCGAGGCACTAATGGTGGAGAAACTTGTATGATTTAAGATATGGAGTTATGGCCAAAAACTGGTCAAATTTGTTCCGTTTTCGGCAGGAAAGTCGGAACTTAGAATTTCTTTGGAGGTACATTAATTTTTTGTTTTTGTGCTTTTTTCGCTTGAAGTAAAATTTTAGCAGCCAAACAATATTGCTTGCTGTACGGGTACCATGTATAAAATTATAAAACAGTTATTATTCCAGCATTAAACATGGCGAACTGTTCTCGTGTTGATTATAATCTTACTCGTTTTTTGGACAGTTGAGACCGAGCCTCTATTTTTAGCGAATGGTTGTGACTACCTACAGACCTTCATTATAATACCCCTAAAATTGGGCTAATTACTTTTCCGATTGGCCCAAAAATCCCATTTTTCGTATCTACCTCACTCAATGAATGATTTTGGTGTGCTAAAAAGCAAATTTGATCATACTGAGCACTTTAGTGACTATGTGAACACTATTTCTAATATTTAAATACCAGGGAATAACTGGAATTCCGGTTCCGGGTCTGCCGATAATCGTGTTATGGTTGCTGTTCCTTGAAAAGGCAAAACCATACCGGGAACCGGAATTCCGGTTTAAAATTTTGTTTGGAATTATCCACATTTTTACTTCTTTAGTGGTGCAAACATATGTAATATATACACAATGATCGAAATCCAATACAACTAAAGAAAAGAAAATTTTCACTCGCAAATTGCCGTGTGAAACGTCAGTAGGATACATAATTTCAGGATTTTTTCATCGCGACCCTGCAGGAGTTTGTCAACAAAACAAAGCCAGCTCGATGCTTGTAGCTCCTATTGTATTTATTGAAACTGTGCATGCAGTGTAACAGTTTTTCTTATTTATAGCATTCTGATCAGAAAATTATAATCTAGCTGCCGTGTACATGTTGCCCAACGCTAGCCTAAACATTGTCTCTGACAGTTATCAGAAAATTATAGTATATCTCCCTGTATTTTCTTTAAAACCGTATAAACCAATAATTTAAAGTTTCTTACATAATAACATCTAACAAAGGTATGTGTAGTAAAGGAAGGCGATTGGAGACAGAGCAAAAGTGTTTAGTCTACGCTCCATGAAGCATGTTTAGTTACGACATATTGATCGATAAATAAACATTATTGGGCTGTCCAAATTGGGGAACGGGGATTGGGCTCCTGGCATTTTCAAGTGTCCCCTGGCTATAACCTGGTGCCCCGCTTCGAGTCCCCTGGCAAACTTTTGGGCTCCTCCAGTTCATAGCCGCTTGTCAAATTTTTTTGCACCCCCAATTTACATAAAATTTAATCAAAGTTTTTATTAAAATTCCGGCCCTGAAGCCAAAAATTTCGCAAATTTTGTCAAAACCATTTTGGCAGTGTTTCTGAGACGATATTTAACCAAGACAATATTTAACCGATTTTCTTTTAACCCTGTCAAAATCAGGCGCCAGCTTTTCGGTACCAGCAGCACCGGTTCAGGCAGCCTGACAAAATTTTCAGCAGATAAGCAGCCCAACATTATTAGCTCCCTTAGGCTCTTCAAAGTTCCAGAGAGGAAATGATGCCATCGCGGTACATTAGGAATAATGTAAAAGTTATTTTCAATACATTTTAAATCCACGGTACCTTCATTTAATCCTTTGATCTGTTTTACTAGGTTTCGAAGATGAGGTTCCGGATCCGATTTAGATAGACGGTTCGGTTGCTGGTTCCGGTTATTCCATGCTAGATACCTTTCAGGGAATAATCGCAACCGAAATTTACCGAAACCAACCGGAACCGTCCATTTAAACCGGATCCGGAACCGGAACCTGGTCTTCGAAACTTATGTATAGTGAAACAGATGAAGGAAATTAATGAAAGTATATTGGATTTAAAATGTATTGAAAATAAATTTTACATTAAACTTAATGTATTGCGATGACATTATTGCCGTTCTGAAGCTTTAAAGAGACTGAGGAAGCTAATAATATTTATTTATTGATCAATACGTATGTCGGTTTTTGGACACCCAGAGCAAAAAATGCCTTCCACTATATACCTTTGCATATACTGCGTCAAATTGAATGTGCTTACAACGCATGGAGCGTAGAATAAACACTTTCGCTCTGTCCCCAGTCGCCTACCTTTACTACAGATACGTTTGTTACATGTTGTTCTGTAGGAAACTTGAAATTATTGGTTTTTAAGATTCTAAGACAAAGTAGTAGAAGGTAATTTTCTGATCAGTGGTCAGGGACACTGTTTAGGCTAGCGTTGTGCAAACGGTGCCCGTCAGTTAGATTATCATCTAATGATATAATCTAATCTAATGATGATAACTTTCTAATCAAAATGCTATAAATGAGACAAACCGTGATACTGCTCGCACAGTTTCAACAAATACAGGTCATTGCCAAGAAAGCAGTTTCTGGCTGCTTTGCAGATAACGTTACTTTACTTTAATGTAGACTGATTTACCAAGTTTACAAGCGCACTGGCGGGTGCTTGACGCAATTTATGTTAACCAAGCATACCCTAAGTACTTCTACCTAATCCATACTCTGTTACCGAGTTTGACGGTTTAATTCGAACATACCCCACAGACTTCTGAATGGGTAAAATAGCTGCTACAAGCATCGACCTAACTTTATTTTGATAACAAACTCCCGCAGTTTAAGTTGAAAAATTCCTACTGGAATTATTTGACCTACTTACGTTTCATACGGCAAATTGCTGAGTTAATCTTTTCTTTTGCTTGGTTATATTGGAACTTGATCATTGTATATATATTACACGTTTGGACCACAGATAAAGCAAAAATTTGGAAAATTTCAAACAAAATTTTTAAACTGGAATTTCGGTTCCGGTTTGGTTTTTGCTTTTTGCCGGAACCACAACCGGAACTAGATTTTCGTCGGAACCGGAATTCCGGTTACTCCCTGATACTTTTCTATACCCCTGAAATTGTGCTAATGATTTTTACTGGGGCCTAAAAATTCTATTTTTCGTGTCTGACTCACCCAAAATGCGATTTAGGCCCGTTAAAAAGTAAACCTGGTCAAATTAGGCACTATAGTGACCATTTTGACTGCCTATGGGCAGCTTTATACCCATAAAATTGGGCCAAGGTCTTTTCTCGGGGCCCTTAAAATTAGATTTTTCGTAATGGTTCTCGCCTAAAGTGTGATTTAGGCACGTAAAAAGCATACGTCATAAAAATGCACATTCTGTTGTGAATACTATTTCTAATACCTAGGAACCTTTCTATACCCCTAAAATTGGGCTAATTGTGTTTCTGGAAGCCCAAAATTAGCAAAATTTGGCTCGCACAACATGCTATTTAGGTCTGCTAAAACACATTTGATCAAATTGGGAACTATAGTGGCTTTGTGAACACTATTTCCAGTACCTTGTACATTTCTATAGCCCTAAAATTGAGCTAGTCGTGTTTGTGAGGGCCCAAAATTGGTTTTTGAGTCTACGGCTCGCTCAAAGCGCTATTTAAAGTAAACTTGATCAAATTGGATACTGTAGTGACTTTACAAGCACCATTGTCTTTGTTCTTAAAATTGGGGGGTGGGGTTGCAGTCCCGGGCATTTTAAAGTAGTCTCTGGCAAAAGCCAAGTGCCCCCGGTTCGTGGCCCCTGGCAAAACCGAGTGCCCCTGGTTCGTAGCCACATGCAAAATTTTTGTCTCCCGCGGTTCATCTCCTCTTGGCATTTTTTTTATTTCCGCTAAGTAAAACACCCCCAAAGTACACACAATTTGACCAATATTTGTACTAGAATTCCTTTCTGAAGCCAAAAATTTGGCAAATTTTGTCAAAATTTGCTTCCAATTGGCTTTTCTCTATACCAAAAGCGTTTTGACACTGTTTCTGACACGAATTCAACCGTTTTTCTCGGGGCAAAATGCCCTGGAAAAATCGGGCGCCCCCTGGTTAGGAAAAAGGGCCTGCCGGTTCATGCTTCATGGCGAAATTTTTAGCGAATGGGTAGCTCAGACTGCTACGGACTTTCACTATAATACTCTTAAAATTCCGGAGCCCAAAAATCCGATTTTTCGTATCTGGCCCACACGAAGAGAGATTTAGGTGATCAAACTGCGCACTGTAGTGACTATGTGAACACTATTTCTAATACCTAGGTATCCTTCTATACCCCTAAAATTGTTCTAATGACTTTGTCAGTTGCCCAAAAATTAAATTTTTCGTGTCTGACTAATGCGTCGTTCACGTTTATTTGTGTGCAGCAACTGCACACCATAGCCAGTATGGTCACTACAATTGCACACACCTTGACTTCGGTGCAATGGAAATGCCAGATACATCCTTCGTGCAATGGTTATAACCTCTGCTCCCATAAGTGCAAAAACATAACCATTTCACGCGCTTGTGCATTTGCAATCTCCATTTCATTCAGGTCGTGCATTCGACGACACTATAGCATTCGCGCGGGCAATAAAATCAGCGGTTGCATTGCGGCGTGCAATGGTTAGCATTATCGCTTGGGTAATGAGTATTAAATTTACAAGCTATAGCGCAATGGTTTGCGCTACTGCAAGTGGGCAAATGCACTCTTTCGTTAACTGGCCTACGTTCTCAAGCATTTATTCACACCGTTGCTTACTTATAGTGCAATTATTATTTTGCTTTCGGAAAGTTGACCCTACACAATATCCGACATTGTATCTTTATGTTAGATGGAAATTTGTAAAAAAAATCTGCTGGTTTCACAGAATAATACGGTTGAAAGGCACAAAATTTTGGTTCTCACACGCAACTGAACATAGCACGACGGGCTTATGTGGTTATTTGACCTGTAAACACGTTGGTATCGTTGTTTTGATCATACACTTGTTACGTTATTTACATTGCATGGCAGCAACTGAGCTGACTACATTTGAAAACGGCACCAAAAATTGTCAAATTTTGGATTTTTTCAAGATATTTGTACGTGGAGGATACGCATATAGGTGGGCTTGTATTCGGGTGTGCTGGATACGAAGAAAAAGCAATTGCGCTTGCGTGGTAAATAACCAATACAAGAAGCGTTAGCTTCTGATTCAAAAGATAATGCGTCTCTATACTATAAAACTTTTGTTACAAATATATGACATGTCACTGTTGTACATGCGACACGTCGTATATCAATGTGTTAAATGCTATACGCCATTTTGGAAGGCCTGCAACTTGTAAACTGGAGGGTAGGTCAAAATATGCGTACGCAGAGAGCGGTATATGTGCGACGATATATATGAGCAAGATTTTGTTTTATACATAAAATTTCTAATTTTTTCACATTTTTGTTTGAAAGTTGATGTACAAACTTAGTTGAATTTATTATTAGTACTTTTTGTCAAGCTTGTTTTTGCATAATAGATGTAGTTTCACCATTGAACAAGTTATTGGGTTTATATTGCTTGTATGTACTAAATCTGTTATTACGTCTTGTAAATTAAAGAAGGACACATTGAGACCAAGGGTGATGCTTAAAATGTTGCTTTATTCGACAAATATTTACGTGAGCTTTGTTAATAAATAACATTGCTGTCTTACATTTTACGACTCTGTTTACAGATTTCTTACATAATGAGTGTCAAACATCAGTGTGAGTGAAATGGTTAAGTTGTTGATGTATTATATTTCAGCCCATAAATTGCTTAGAAAAAAATTTACGTTTAGTGACATTCAATGCTTCACTAGAACTGTAGATGGACAATAAAATCATACACGGGGCATACCCAAAGTCCCTGGGGCATAGCTGGCGGGACGATAAGAGGTAGTCGGCGGACAGACAACTACAGAGAAACGACTCAGGCACTGAATGTAGTCAGCTCAGTTGCGGCCATGCAATGTAAATAACGTAATAAGTGTAGGTTCAAAACAACGATACCAACGTGTGTACAGGTTAAATAACCATATAAGCCCGTCGTGCTATGTTCACTTGCGTGTGAGAACCAAAATTTTGTGCCTTTCAACTGTATTATTCTGTGAAACCAACAGATTTTTTGTACAAATTTTAATCTAACATAAAGATGCAATGTCGGATATTGTGTAGGGTCAACTTTACGAAAGCAAAATAATAATTGCGCTATAAGTAAGCAATAGTGTGAATAAATGCTTGAGAACGTAGACCAGTTAACGAAAGAGTGCATTTGCGAAAACTATTGCACTACCACTTGCAGTAGCGCAAACCATTGCGCTATAGCTTGTAAATCTAATACTCATTACCCAAGCGATAATGCTAACCATTGCACGCCGCAATGCAACCGCTGATTTTATTGCCCGCGCGAATGCTATAGTGTCGTCGAATGCACGACCTGAATGAAATAGAGATTGCAAATGCACAAACGCGTGAAATGGTTATGTTTTCGCACTTATGGGAGCGGAGGTTACAATCATTGCACGAAGGATGTGGCATTTCCATTGCACTCAAGTCAAGGTGCGTGCAATTGTTGTGACCATACTGGCTATGGTGTGCAGTTGCTGCACACAAATAAACGTGAACGACGCATAACAAAAAAGCTATTTAGGCTCATCAAAAAGTAAATCTGGTCAAGTTGGGCACTCTAGTGACCTTGTGAGCACCATTTTGACTACTTACGGGCCGTCTTATACTCCCAAAATTGGGTTAATCATGTTTCGGGTGGCCCAAAATTTGGATTTTTCGTATCTGGCTTGCCCAAATTTAGGCCCATTAAAAGCAATTTTGATGAAATTGGACATTATGATGACTTTGTGAACACTATTTCCAGTACCCAGGTACCTTCCTATACCCACCAAAATTGGGTATTGTGCTTACGCTTAAAACATGGGGTTGACGAAGTCTTTCTGAATTATGTCTTCCCGGCCATTGAAAATGAAATTGTATTTACAGCTTGCGAACATGTTTGATTTTATAACTGTAATTGTGCAGTGTACTCACCTAATGAGGGGTGCGTCGAAGCCTTGTTTTTGTTATTTTAAGACGTAATTAAATTGTACGAAATAAAAAGTCAGGTGAGGCGTACAGGGGTTTAATTGGTCACGTTGTTTTTAATATTATTGTGAGTAAAAACAGTTTTATCATATCTACATATTGAGCGAAAACATTAAACAATAAGTTGGAAGGGGGTTAACCGCCTTGCTTGTTTTGAGATATTTTAGTGAGTGAAATAACTTGGGGCATTGCTATGACTGAAAAAGCAATTCTCCGTTTATAACCAAACGTATAAAAATTGAACAAATATGTTTTAAAGCAGATTGTTACAAATAAAGCTAAATGTAGGCTTTTAATGTTTCGTCAGGAGTTCCATTTTCCAATCTCGACTTTGGGGATTTTTTCAAATTTTTGCCAGATAATTCAAGGGAAGACATCTCTTGGGTAATGTAATCATGAGCGTGAGCGTGATGAAACTCATTGCTTTTATTCTTGATCCTTCGTTGATACATCAATGGATTGATCGTCATTTCGACCTCGCTCGTAATTTCGACCGACTTATTCCGTCTAACTATGCAGTTGTGCTAGTACTAACATTAGTTGGCTAATCTCACTTAATCAAGCACATCTTTGTATTATACGGTGCTTGGCGTCGTCACGGGTTTCCCTATTGCTTTGCGCGTTTCTTCGCCGGCTTGGTTGATTATCTCACACAAAGTTTTCCAGCCTATGGATGCTTACCAATTTGTGGTCAAACGTTCCTTGAGGACTCATCCACGTTGTTGAGATATTCAGCTTTCGTATTCACATTTTGCAGGCTATCCTACTGCCATGTTTCGCCGTTGCTGATCGCCTTCGATTTGCTGACGGCCGCATGCTCCTGTGATCAACGTGCTCTTTGGTCGGCGATCTAAGAAGCTGTCCTTGTTCACTGTTCTAATCTTATTCACGGGGCGGACGCTTTGTGGCTGGCGAACAATAAAACGATCCAGCTCGTACCACTGACGTGTCGCCCAGCTGAACCAGCTGCACCTATAATTGTTATTATCAAAGGAGTTTGCCCAGCTTAGTCCCTTCGTTCTAATTTCCTATCCCTAAAAGGCATTCGACCTTCGCAATGTAGTTTTAAATTTCTCCGGGTCCATGCGATCAAAACGGCTGACACATGGACGTTAGTCGGAAACTGTTAAGGCATATTGATATTACGCTCTCACCCTGATGTGGTTTACAGCCACCTATTTGCCAATATTTTGCGCAACACCATTCTATCTGGCATGGATTACTGTCACATGTTCCTTGTCTCCTTCCAGTGAGCGATGCATCTGTCTACAGCTGTAAGTTCGGTGTGAACAGTACAATGTCCCACTTTCTTCATCGACAGTAATCCGCCGGCAATAGTAGTTTAAGACCGTTTTGGTATTGTAGTGGCATGCGTTGGACATTCCAAGTCACTACGGCGTTTTGGTTTCATTGGTTGTTGTTTGTTTATTTCCAGATGTTTCCTTCTTTGCCAGCGCTGTTTCCACTGTGGGCTTCTCATTACCGTATCTCGTGATCTTTTCCCTTGTGGAATTGGCCCTGGCCTGTCCATAGTTGGTGGGGCGCTTCCACTTTCTAAATCCGCTATGTTTGCAAAGGTTTTTTAGCCATGACCGTGTTCTTTACTCTGCCGAACAATGTTCACTTAAATCCGAGATTTTTTATGTCTAAATTTGTGCTTTCTGAATGCAAAATGTGTCTAACAATAATTACCAGTATTTCAAATGCTGCAATGACTTTCAATGACATTTAGCTGGAGTGAATGTAGATGCATTCAAACCAATCAGGGTATATGCCGAGGAATAACTTATGTTCTAGTCGGAGCACGCATACTTCCCCTTCTGGATGTTATCCCCGAGAGGACTACCACAACGCACAGACCATGACACTAGCACTGTGGAAAGATCGCAGGAGTAACTTTATGTACATCCAACTCGGGTGGCAACCTTTCGCATCTAGTGATCGTCTTCCGTTTTGCTGAGGCAAATTCGGAATCTGCTTAATGCCGCACCGAAGTTAATTCGTAAATAAGATATTTGACGCTTACTTGTTCAGCTGTGTTCCGGTGAAATCGAACAAATCCTTCATAGATGACGACCTTGTGTTAGTAGCTGTAATGGCTGTTTCGTGTTTAGTTGAAGTATTTACTTGAATGCGATATTTATCGGCAAAACATAGTGCTATATTTTTAAACTGTTAATAATACTGCTACGTACGTTCTAAAATTGGTTGGTGGCTGGCAGCTTATTATATACTATTTAGATTATGTCTATTAAAAAATTAAATCACTGTCCATCTCGAAAACTTTTTGAGTTTTTGCAAACTTTCTTGTATTTGCTTGTTCAAATAGAGAAAAGGTTTAACCACCGTCGCATAAGTCATACAAAATTGTAACCAAACGCCATATCGTAAAGTAACATAGCGCGACATTACATTCTTTATCCATACTGCCAACGCTGGTGCAGAGTTGTTTAATAAAGCTCTCTATAAACTTTTTTGGCTCAATAATTTGCTGGCCAGTAGGCTTTACTAACGGCTCCTTAGTTATTACAAAAAATATTAAAATTTTACAGCAGTTTCATTGGTGATATAATTTAGTAATTTAAAGATAAGATCCTCACCGAATGCGTTTGATGTTTGCTTTATAGCACACCCGTCGACACGCTGGTAAGGCGGTACTCGTGTTCAGTTATAGTTATGTGGTTATCGTTCCCAAAAATTTGTTTTCTCCATCAGTCGCCACTTCAAGAAATTAGTGCAGAATTATGCTACATTTACGCGGCAGGGACTTTTGAATTCTAATATATTTCTATAGTAATAAATGCATTCAATTTACAGAAATGTTTGTACATTCTCGTTTCTGCGGTTAGTTATTGGGGAAAACCTGATTGTTCGTATCAAACTAAGTAGCCCATGCTTATTGGTCGGTTCAATTGGACTAATAAAAATCGGTCGTCTAGTAAAATACATCTCAACCATATTTGTTCATTTGAAACACCGACTAATAGTGACAAAAGTTAAGATGATTATGTCGGCCTCTAAAGGTAAAGTTAACCAGAGATGCTCACCATTATCAGATCAACTCTGATTACGGTATTGTAGCGAAGTAAATAATCAAGCCTCACACGGTGCGTAGTTTATATGTTATGAATGCATATGTAAGCCTCTATTAATATATCGTATGTGCGGTGTATCCATTATGTATTTTTCTCGAAATAGTATTTTATTTTAGCCAGACACAACGGTAATAGATATTGGCAAATGAAAAAAAATAATAATTTAAAAAAACTAAGAATTTAGTAGTGTTGGCAAGGTCAGACATGGGCCAGTACTGGCTCTTAATAGCCTGCCTTGACTGTCCAACGTTTGTACATAGTTGGAGAGACGTCTTTTGAAAATCAAGATATTAGTTGAATCAACAATCTCCGAAGGGAGTGAATTCCACCAAGGAACAACTTTGTTGGCAAAGAAATATTTTCTAATATCCAAACGAGATATCTTGATCTCAAGTTTGAAGTTATGATCTCTAGTCTGGGATAGTTGGGATTTAGAAAAGAAATCAAAATTTAGTCTGACCAAACCATTTATAATTTTATAAACCATAACCAGATCTTTAATAATTCTTCCGCAAATTAAGCTTTCAAGCTTTAGATGTATCAAACGTTGTTAAATAACTTAATCCTGGAATTCGACGAGTAAATTTTCTTTGAACATTTTCAAGTAAAATTATATCTTTTCGAAGAAAAGGATTCCATAACTCTGAAGCGTATTCAATGCTAGGTCTAACGAATTATTTATAGAGTTTCAGCAAGAATTTATAATTTCGAGTATTAAAACATAAAAAGATTAGATTGATTTTTAAATGCAATTTTGCATATTGATTCAATATGATCAGAGAACTTTAACTTATCATCAACTATAACTCCAAGATCCCTAATGTTACTACATTTAGCAACGGAACTATCTAATAAACAATAATCAAATTTAGTATTTGGATAACCCATATGTAGAACAAAGCATTTTTGAACTGCAACCGATAACTGCATCATAACTAACCAATCAATTACATTATCAAGATCACACTGAACATTAAGTAAATTACAACCAGGCATGAAAGAATAAAATAGTTTGGAATCATCAGCAAATAACCTCGATTTTAAATATTCTAAGTGCTTATCGATTCCATCAATAAAAATAGTAAATAATGTAGGACTCAAAGAACTCCCCTGAGGAACACCTGATAACACAGGTAAAATTGATGGATAAACGTTGTCAACATAGACCATTTGATAACGCACGGGCAAGGTCCAAATAAATACAATCAACGTTATTTTTTTCGTCTAACATTCTTGTCCAGATATTAATAGTATCAAGGAGTTGAGTGGTTGTAGATTTACCTTTGATAAAACCATGCTGCGTACTACCAATTAGATTTTCAGCTTCAATATATTTTATAAGATGAATATTCATAGCCTGTTCAAATATTTTAGAAATTACAGCAAGAATACTGATACGACGATAATTTTGAACGAAAGATTTATCACCCTTTTTTTAAATTGGAACGATTTTTGCAATTTTCCATTCATTGGGAATAATATCTGTCGTATAAATAACATTAAAAAGTTTCAGAAAAGGAATAATTAGCTCATTCGCGCAGTTTCTGATAAACGACTGAGGAATATTATCAATACCACAACAACCGTTTGGCTTGAGTTTAGTAATAATTTGTAAAAGTAATTTCGCATCAAAGTGAATATCCGGCATAATCTTATCACTGATACTTAAATCTGATATAAGCAATCCATTATCATTAGTAAACATAGAATGAAAATATTCGTTAAACAAGTATGCTTTATCCAAGTTATTAACAACAGAACTCTAGACATATTTTTCAGAGGAGGGATGTTGCTAGGATTTGTAAGTTTATTACGAATAAAACTCCATACTGTATGATCATTACCAGAGTTTATTATCCTAGTTTCAGTATTAAGATAATCAAGTCTCTTATAATGACGTGCTAGAACCGTTGCATTTTTCCAAGACGTTTTTTGTGTATATTTAGAAGGTCTGATTTCCATATTTTATGGAGGCGAAGCTGTTTTTTTGTGGGCCTTATGAGTTGCAGTAGACCTAAAACAAGATACAAAATTATCAATACAATACAGTAAATACTATGTGGATGTCCAGCCTCTTACGGCGTGCGTGAAGCCGAAATTTTTTTTGTTTAAACTAGCTAACTAATGACGCTTCCTAGCGTAAATAACATTTTTACTAGTTCCCTGTGCTACTGGCCAAAATATCCAGTTTTACCCCCCCACGACCAAAAGGTCATCGTAGGGTGAAATGACCCTATTACTCTTTTTAAAACAGACCAAGTTTTTTCAGCATCATTAGAGTGTATATCAAGTAATTCGCTCCAGTTTCGAGACGATAAGAAGTTACGAATTCCAAAATAGTTAGCACGTC